>BDRX01000125.1:1477-138406 GCA_003203535.1 Raphidocelis subcapitata | reverse complement strand
GTTCAGTAAAACCTCCCAGTTGACCATCAACTGCAGTGCTTCTGCGTGATCCCGAAAGCAACGGTGTTTGGGCTGAGCACCGGGCGCCGGCCTCGTGCACGCGGGTGTTGCTCTGCGGGTCCCTGGCTTCCGCTTGGGGGGCGCAGTTCCATGCGCGCGGCGCGCGGCGCGCCGCGGCTCGGGCGCGCGCCCCCGTCCCCCCAGCAGCCCGCCCCCCGCCCGGCAAGCGGCGTGGGAGGCATCAACTCCGCAACCCCGTGCAACTCTGTGCGCGGGGGCGGCTTGCCACCACGCATTGACCGTCGCGCGAGAGCTGGACCGGCGGGCCGTTTTTCAAGCGCGTTTTGACCCCCCAACGCCGTTGCAACACCTCCAAAGGTTCATTCCCCGCATTCCGCAGCACCTCAGGCCCTTCAACCCCCGCGGCCCCCGCCGCACAGCTCCAGGAGCGCAGCAGCAGAGCAGCACCATGGCCGACGCCGCGCCCGCGCCCGCCCCCGCGGCCAAGAAGGCCGCCAAGGCGAAGAAGCCCGCCGACCACCCGCCTTTCAACACGATTGTGGTGGAGGCGATCGCCCAGCTGAAGGAGGTGAGGAGTGCAGGACTGTCGATGCGCAACAACGGGGCCAGGCCGCGCGCACCGGCCTCCCTGCCAGCGGGGAGCTTATCCTGGCGAAGCGTGCAAATCTATGGATGCGTGCAGAGCGTGCCGGGACGCCTGTCGGCGTCCCCAAGGCAGATTGCTCACAGTCCCCGCTCTGCCTCGCTGGCCGCTCGCGCAGAGGGGGGGCTCCTCTCTGGCCGCGATCAAGAAGGTCGTCGGCGACAAGTACAAGGGCAAGCTGCCGGCCCAGTGGGAGCGGCTCGTGAGCGCGGCGCTCAAGCGCCTGGCGGCGAAGGGGGAGCTCGTGAAGGTGCGCGGGGCAGGGCGGGTTTTGCGGGTGCCGGACGGGCAGCAGACGCGTCCTGAGGGCGTTCCGCCGCATTCAGAGCACGGAGGCGTCTGTTTTCTACGTACTGGCAGCGGCGCAGGGTGTGGCGGTGGCCCAGTTGGGAGCAGATGCCCCACGACCAGGAGCAGATCGCCCGCAAGGACCCACCCCCAACCGGCCTTTGCACGCCCCCCGCAGGTCAAGGCGAGCTTCAAGCTGGGAGAGGCGGCCAAGAAGGCCTCCACCAAGAAGCCCAAGGCCAAGAAGGTGGGCTGCGGCGGCGGGCAGGGCGGCACGCCGCCTCGCCGCCGGGGGCGGGCGCATCCGCTTGGCGCGCGCAGGGCAGTCTGGGCCCGGGGAGGGCAGTCTGGGCCGCCGAGAGGCCTCCCCCCGGCTCTTCCTGCCCTCCTGACCCTGTTGCGCTGCCCAGCGGCAACAATACACCCACGCCGGCGGCCGTTGTTATCCGGCGGCGTGCATGCTGGCGGCCAACGCGCCGGATCGCGACTGGATCTCGCTGCTGCCGAGCTGACGCTGGCGCGAACCGCCCTGAACCCTGCAGCCCAAGGCCGCCGGCGCCGCCAAGAAGAAGGCCACCCCCAAGAAGAAGGCGGCCAAGAAGCCCGCTGCCAAGAAGCCCGCTGCCAAGAAGCCCGCTGCCAAGAAGCCCGCTGCCAAGAAGCCCGCTGCCAAGAAGCCTGCGGCCGCCGCCGCTCCGGCTGCCGAGCCTGCCGCCGCGGCCGAGGCCAAGCCCGCCGCCGCCAAGAAGCCCGCTGCCAAGAAGCCGGCCGCCAAGAAGCCCGCCGCCAAGAAGCCGGCCGCCAAGAAGCCCGCTGCCAAGAAGCCCGCTGCTAAGAAGCCTGCGGCCAAGAAGGCCCCCAAGGTGTGTGGGCGCTGCTGGGTGTGGCGCGCGTCCGGTCGTGCGCATCGGGTGCTTGCCTGCTGGCCAACAGCGCTGCGGGTTGCCTCCAACGCATGTGCCGCTGCGCCATCCCTTTCCCCCGTAGGTCAAGAAGACCCCCACCAAGAAGGCGGCCAAGCCCAAGGCCAAGAAGGTGCGCGGCGGGGCAGCAGCAGGCCATTGGCTGGGGCCAGTTGTTTGCCAGCAATGCCGCGTTCAACCCCAGGGCTGGCTTTCCCCCAATCCCCAAAGCACATGCACCTCACCTTGGCCATCTCGACCCCCCGGCCCCCCACCCTTTCCAGGCCACGCCCAAGAAGGCGGCTGCCAAGAAGGCATAGAGGACACCAGCGCACGCTGCCAGCAGCTTCGGGCTGGGCTTCATCCTCTGCCCCTGCTTTCCTTGACTACACACAGCGCGGTGCCCGCGCCAGCAGCGCAGAATTAGCAGCAGCAGCGGTAGCAGCAGCAGCAGCAGCAGCAGCATCGGCGCGGGCAGGCGCATTTGCGCCCCTCAGCCTTTTGACTTTTCACGCCCGCAGGCGGGCGCGCGGCGGCGGCGGCGGCGGCAGAGCGCGTGCGGCGCGGCCCGGTGCCGGACCGCGCATCGTCACCAACACACTGCAGGCAGAGCACGGACGACGTTACACCCCCAGGCTGTTGCACGTTGCCCCATGACTCGACCCCTACCTTTTGCCAATGTACACTCGCGCCACATACATCGCACCCACCCGCCTCGCCCCGCACGCCGCTCGCTTGCTGACCAACGCACCCATGACCCCCAATGACACATGACCCAGCCAAACACACCCCTGGTTACGCTGTGTAAGGTTTCGCGCTGGCAACAGATCATGTTTGGGGGGCCAGCCAGGAAAGGGCAGATGCAATCGTAAGAGAGTAGGGAAGTGGAAACTGATACGCACAGAAAGAAAATCAAAATGCAATCACCAGCCGGCCCTGGCGCGCTTGAGCGCACACGCCTCCACAGGGCCCTGCCCCGGCGCCTCTGCGGCGTCCACGGGCCCCAGCCCCCGCTTGCAGCCTGCCGCCGCACCGCCCCACGCGGCAAAGCCGCAAGCATCATCGTCGCTGCTCCCCTGCATGTCCCTGAACGCTTCAAGCAGCAGCTCCTGGGAGGCCACCTCGCGCAGTGCCACGGCGCCGTCCGCGCCGCAGCCGCCCGGGGCAGTGGTCTCCCACAGGAGGCCCGACAGGCCGCGGCTGGGCGCAGACGGCAGGCGGCCGCTGGCACTGCCGGCCAGGCAAAGCCCAGGGCCGGGTGCAATGGTGGCAGCAACGGCGGCAGCAGTGCCCGCAGCCGCCACCTGCGGCGCCGCAGCAAAGGGGCTGCTGGTCGGCGCGGCGGTGTGCTGGCTTGTCCCCAGCAGGAGGGAGGCGCCCGTGCAGCTGCTGTCGCTGCTGCGCTGTGCGGCCGTGGTCGGCGCTGCCGCTCCCATGCCCGCCGCCGCGGCTGCAGCGTCGGCGGCAGCCGCGCCCGCTACGCCGCAGCTGCCCAGTCGGCAGACGGCCTGCTGCCGCGCGTCGCTGCTGCGCCGCATGCATGCGGCGGCGCCCAGCCCCAGGTGCTCCGCCTGCAGCGGCATCTGAGAGGACGCCTGCAGCTGCAGCCCGTGGCACTGGCTCTCAGAGGGCTGCAGGCTGCCGTCGCTGTGCAGGATAGGGGACCCGCCGCCGCCTGCGGCCGAGGCGCGCGGCGGCATCATGACCGCTGCAGCCAGTGCTGGGGTGTGCGCCACGGCGCTGCCCGCTGCTGACAGGCCCACGCCGCGGCCAAGCTTGATGCGCAGCGGCGATCGCTGGGTGACGCCGCCAGCGCCGCTGCTGTTGGGACTGCAGATGCCCCCGCTGGCGCCGGCAGAGGGGAGCAGCGCCGCAGCCACACCCCTGGCCGCGCCCGCAGCGCTCTCCGCGCCGTCGTCCAGCTGCTGCCAGGGCTGCCGCGGCGGCTGCGGCTGTGCGGCAGCCACGCCAGCAAGCGGGCCAGCAGCGCAGCCCGCCCCCATGGCGCACCGCTGGTCGGCCTCTTCCTCCTCCTCCTCCTCCGCGCTGCCGCTGCCGCCGCCCTCGCCGTCGTCGTCGCAGCAGCCGGCTTCGCTCACCAGCCCCGTGGCGGCCGCCGCCGCCGCCGCCGCCGCCTCTGCCGCTGCCGCTGCCGCTGCCGCCGCCACCGAGCCGTCTGGCTGCTGCCCGCGCGCGTATGCGTGCCAGAAGTTTTTGACGGCTGCGTTGGTGCGGCCGGGCAGCATGCGCGCGATGGTGGACCACTGGTTGCCCAACAGCCGGTGAGCCTGGGGGGAGCGGGAATGGCAAGGGGCGGGAGCACTGGGGTCAAATGACTGCGCGCACGCGCCGCCACTTGGTAGCTGCAAGGCCAAGCAGCCATCCTGACCCAGCCACCACCGCAGCACCCACCTCTGTCACCACCGCAATCTCCCACTCGCTGAACGGCTCCTGCGCCGTGCGCTTGACCCCCGGCTGCAGGTAGGTGCGCCACCGGTGGCTGCACGCCTTGCTGGAGCGGCCCACCAGCCCCCGCGCTATCTGGGACCAGCGCTGCGTGCCGTACTTCTCAACGGCAGACACCAGGTAGCCATCCTCCTGGGGGGGGGGGGTGTTTTGTGCGGTGTCAGCACAGCAGGCGGACGACTGAACGGCGGCGCGCCGCCCCGGGCACCAGGCCCGATCAGCTGCCGAAACCGCGGCTGCATCCCCAACCTGGGTCGCTAAGGATCGCGCCTCACCTGCTCCGACCAGGGCTGACGCTGCTGGGAGGCGCCGAGCGCCGCGGGCAGGCCGCCTTGCGCCATCGGTGCGTGCCCCGCGAATGCGGGCGCCCCGGCGGTCGGTTATCCGATGCGATGTGTTTGAAAGCGTCAATAAATCGGATATTATTCCACTGGGAGAGGCCACAGCCTGGATACGGCGCGCAGGCGGCCGGGAAACGCCCGCGAAACCGCTGGCTCGATTTTGAGGCCGTCTCTCTGCACCTGGCGTGCCTAGCTACCGCAGAGCTTTTTGAATGCAGTTTAATAGCACTTCAGGCGCTTCTGATGTTCTACAAGGCCTTCCGGGGCCCCCGTCGAGGGAGGTGCGCGGTCACTCTGCATCTGCTCCCACCCTCGACAGGCCTCCAGCCTCCAGGAGTTCTGGTTTGTTGTGGTTTGTTACACTGGCGTACACTACGTCATCGTTTGTCTTGCATTATCTTGAAACTAGGCTGGTGTGGAGCTGATGGAGGGGGGAGTGGCGGTGCACGCACCGGCCCGTGTTTCCCAGTTTTGCATTGCGGTGTTTGCTTGCGGGACGGAGCAGTGCGGAGCCAACGAGCGGCCGGGTGCAGCAAAGATGACCTGCAGTGGCCGCATGCGCCTCGTCGTGAGGGCCGCCCTCAGCCCAGGGAGCGGGAGCAGAAAACGTACAGATTCGAAGGGAGACAATGCAGGCCATTGCAGCTCGACCAGCGGTCGACTTGAAAAACGAGGACCACGCCGCTACAGGCCGGCGAGCAGCCGCGAAGAAGCGGCGGCGCGGGAACGAAGGGTGAGGCTCACAAGCCGCGGGCGCCCAGCAGCGCGTCAAAGGCCCCGCTGTCGTCGTTGCTGGGCCGGGCCGACCGGCCGAAGCCGCCGTCCCATTCAAATGGCAGCGCCTCCCGCAGCCCGAGGCTGACCTGCCGCGGGAACGGCGCGGGCCCCATCGCCAGCCCCCCCGACGGCGCGGGGCCGAGCGGGTCCGCGCCGCCAAACGCGCCGCCGGCGGCCGGCAGCGGCTGCGGGCGCGGCGGCGGCGCGAAGGGGTGCGGGCCGCGGCCCGCTGGGGACGAGGCGGTGGGCGTCCCAAGCGCGAGCGCTCCCAGGCGGTCGGCGCCGGGCGAGCACGAGGCGGCGGCGTGGGTGGGGGTGCCGCCGTTGGCGGCGTCCTCGGCCTGCGCCGCCGCCGCGGCCGCTACGCCGGCGAGGCGCACGCGCAGGTGCAGCTGCGGCAGGCCCGCGTCGGGGGCCGCGCCGCGCGCGGCCATCCGGTCCAGCGCCGCCGGCGTGGAGTGCGTGCGGGGCACGCCCGGCGGCTGCTGCGGCCGTGCCTGCTGCTGGTGGCACTCCGCTACGGGGTGCTGCTGCTGATGATGGTCGTTTCGCTGCTGCAGCGCCGCTGCCGCCGCCGCCTCGTCGCCGCGCGGCGCGGCCAGGGGGGAGCCCACCGCCTTGACCTCGTCCTCCCAGCTCCCCATGCGGCAGCTGAGGGAGGCGGACGCGCTCGCCGGCCGCCCGGGCAGGAGGTGCCGCAGCCCCGGCTGCGCCGCGATGGCCGGCGCCGCGAGCGGCTGCTGCAGGCTGCTCGAAACGGAGCTGTCCCACCGCCCCGCGCCGAGCGGCGCGCCGGCCGCGTCATCGAGGCCGAAGGGCGCGGCCGCGGGGCCCTGGAAGGCGGCAAACGGTGACACTGCACCGGCGCGGCCGAGGGGGGAGGGCTGGTGCATCGGCAGGTGGGCCGCCGCCGCCGCAGCCGCCGCCGCCGCGGCGGCGTGCGGGGAGCCGCAGGGGCTGCCGGCCGGGCCCGAGGGCGAGCCGTGGAGCGAGCCCTGAGACGACAGCGAGCCCCGCGCCGAGCGCGCGCCCGCCCCGGCGGCCGCGGCCGCCCCCGCCGCGACCCTGCTGAGCGCCGCGGCGGCGGCGGCGGTGCTGCCCTCCAGCGGGCCGGCCCTGCGGGGCGCGCCGGGCCAGACCGCCTCTTCGTCTGCCCCCAGATCTCCGATGCCGGCCGCCTCGTCGTCATCCATCACCGTCTGCAGCATGCCGTCCAGATCATCGCTCATGCCCTCATCCTCGCCCTGGTACGCGCCTGCCCCGCCGCGGCCGTGCCCGTGGCGGCCGCCGCCGCCGTGCCGCGCGGGCGCGGGGGCGTGCATCGTTTCGTCCCCGCCGGCGCTGCCGCTGGGCGCCGCGCTCGGCGAGCCGGGGCCGGGGACGGCGCCCCAGCAGGCGCCGGAAAAGTCGGGCACGCCAAACATCGGCATGCCCGACACGCCCAGCGGCAGCGGGCAGAGCGGGCCGGCGCCGGCGCCGGCGCCGTACGCGTCCCCCCCGACGCCGCCGTCGAGCGCGGCGCCCGCGGAAAGCGCGCTGTCGTCGTCGCCGCAGCCGATGAGGTGGATCTCCTCGGACGCGAACCGCCGCGCCCCGCCGGGCAGCTTCCCGCCGCCGCCGCCGTCGCCGCGGGCAGCGGCGGCGGCGGCGGCGGCCGCGCCGGCGCCAAGGGAGGCCAGGTGCTGGGCCACGTACTGGGTGGCCGCCGCCTTGAGGTCGCCGGCCTCGATGCCCGGCGGCGGGCCGGCCATGGGCTTCCCGACCTGGGCGACGCTGATGTGGAACGCGGTGCCCTTGCTGCCGCTGGCGATGGGGCCGCTGGGTAGGGCTATCCCGGTCTTGGGGTCGATGCGCTGGGCCATCTGCGGGGTTCGGGTTGTTTGGGGGGCCGGGGGCGGCGGGAGAAGCGCGTTGCAGGAAGGGCCTGGGGCGTCAGGCCGCTGTGGGCAGGCCTTGGTTGCAGGCGGCAAGGCTACAGGCAGGCGAGGCACCAAAGAAGCCACGGGCCCAGGCAGCGGCGGGGCGGGAGGCCTGGCAGGGGTTCGCACCACTTTGGAGGGCGCGACCGAGGGGAAGGCCGGCTGCGCGATGGGGTAGGTGCGCATGGACTGGGGCACGTCGTTGAGCAGCTGCTGCAGGGTGAGGCCCTTGTGGAGGAAGCTGCGGGGGGGGGGGGGGGGGGGAGGGCAACAAGAGGTTGTCAGGTGAGCTGCTGGCCTGCGGCGCAGTTTGCGCTTTTAGGGGGTGCTACCATGTCCTTAAGCCCCGCTTTGTGCACGCGCGCGCGCGCCGCTCACGAGTTGGACTTGAGGCCGACGCCGGCCTTGAGGCGGCAGTGCCAGTAGTTTTTGACCGCGGTGTTGCTGCGCCCCGGCAGCAGCAGCTTGGCAATGTCTGGGGGGGGGAGGGGTTGGTGTTGCGCCGGGTCAGGCTTGGCCGCTGCGGCGCGCGCCCGGCTGGGTGCGAGGCGATGCACCGTGCTGGCCTGCTACGGCGCTGGCGGAGGCGCCCATCCCAGCAGAACCCCATGCGCAGCGCAAGCGGCGCGCGCAAGCGCGCGCAGGACTCACAGAGCCAGTTGTTGGCGTGCTCCTTCTGCCCCATTACGATCACGGCCGCCTCCCACTCTGTGAAGGGCTCGAGGTGGGGGTGCTTCACATCAGGCCGCAGGTAGGTGCGCCACCGGTGGCTGCAGCCCTTGCCCGTGCGGCCCGGCAGCTTTGCGGCGATCAGCGGCCACCGCTTCTCGCCGATCTTCTCGACCATCTGGATCAGGATGGCGTCCTCCTGGAGGGGGGGCGAGGGGCCGGGGCGGCGCGGCGGGGGCGCGGCGGTGAGCGTCGCAGGGCGGGCGCGTCGCGCGCGTTTCGGCGCGCTGCGGCCGCGGCAGGGTGCGCGCACGGCGGCGCGGGTGCGCGCGGCAGGCGGCCTGCGCGTGCTGCATGGACCCTTTCTTTGGTGACTCAAGCGATCGCGACCGCTGGCGGGGCGTGTGCGGTTGCTGGCAGCGCGCAACGCTGCCGAGCCGGGAGAAACCCCGCGCACCTCGGGCGTCCAGGGAAGGCGGGTCTGATGGCCCTCCACCGGCACCGAGTGCTTGCCCATGTTTCAATCGAGCCTTCAGGCGCCGCTTTGGTGCTGCGGGCTCCTCGACGCCTCGGCAGTGGCCGGGCGTTTCAGGCAGTGGCTGAAGCTGGTGTTCGGAGCCCCCTAGACGATCATAGGAGGCGCGAAGCGCGATTTGCGGCGTTTATAAGACCTTTAAGGCGCAGATGACCGACCAGGATCAGGCCGTCCAGCCGCGGCGATGCCACGGCCGCTGCGCAAGAGTGACCGCGCCTGATGGCGTCGTATTGAAGCAGAGGTCGACTGTATTTATCGGTATCATTTCATACCGCTGCTGCTTGCGGCTGATAGAGCTGGAGCTGGCGGGAAACTGGGGAGTTTTGCGGGCGGTTTCCAGCATGCCTTTTCTCCGCGTTGCCCTGAAATCGGCCGAACGCAAACAAGCCCGCGCGGAGAAACGTATACGCTGTTACGCCAAAGATCCGGAAGGGACCGCGTGATCGCTCGCCGCGTGCGTGGGGCGATGATCAGCAGCACCCCCTTTGGCGGCCTGGCCTCGACACACATTGCCCAACGGTTCTGCTGCACGGCTCCAAACCTGATATTACTGCTATGGAAATCAGTGACTAGCTTGATTCAAGGAATAGCGCTGGCCGAAGCTTGGAGGAGGGTATTGCAGAGAATGTGGGTTGCGTTGTTGATCTTGTGCAAAAGCTACGGAAGGGTATCATGCGCCCGCCGCGTTTCTGCGGCCGCCGAGTGCGCTGAGCCAGCGGGTGCGCCAAGTTTTGGGGTAAGCGTATGCACGAGGTCGACGACAGGAAAAGCAAGCGCATGCTGCAGGCAAGCAAAACAGAGATCACGCCGCGCCGCGGCGGCCGGGAAGCATGGGGCCGATGGGCTGCTGCTGGGCCACAGGCGCGGGCGCGGCCGCGGGCGCGGGCACAGGCGCGGGCGCAGGGGCGGGCGCATCCCTGTGGTGCCGAGACTTTGGCTTGGGCGTGTGGCCGTGCGCCTCGCCCTCGGCGGCATCGTGCAGCCAAGAGGTCAGTGCCGCGCGCCAGCCGCCGTGCGACGGCTCCGCCGGCGGCGGCGCTGGAGCTGCGGCCGCCGCACCCGGCGCTGGGCCCTGCTCCCGCCGCGCCGCCCCTGGAAGCTGGGGCCCAACTATTGGCTGCGGCTCGGCCCCGCCCCGCTGCTGCCCCTGCTGCTGCTGACGCTGCGGCTGTTCTCTGCCGGCGCGCCCTGCGCCCGGCAGCTGCGGGCCGACGGGCAGCTGCGGGCCCGCGGCCTCCCTCGCCTCGGTCTTCAGTACCGATGGCTTGGCGCGTCCGCGCAGCGGCGCCTCGCGCGCTGCGCCAGGCAGCTGCGGGCCCAGCGGCACGCTCTCTTCTCCCGCCACAACCTCTGTGCCTGCCTCGGCTGCGTCTGCCCCCGCGTCTTCCTCTGTTGCTGCTGCTCCCGCCGCCTCCAGTTCCTCTGCTTCTTTTTGCGCCGCCTCTGCGGCCGCTTTTGCGGCTGCCAACGCTTCCGCCTCAGAAACTGGCGGCCTTGCTGCCACGCCGGGTAGCTGTGGGCCAGCTGGCCGTTGGGGCCCCGCCCGCGCCCTGGCCGAGCTGCCCGGCAGCTGCGGCCCCAGCGGCAGAGCCGGTCCCGCAGTCGCCGCGTGGCGCGGCGCCGCAGCTACCGGCTTGGCCGCGCTGCCCGGCAGCTGCGGCCCCAGCGGCAGCGTCGGTCCCGCAGTCGCCTCGTGGCGCGGCGCCGTTGCAGGCTTGGCCGCGCTGCCCGGCAGCTGCGGCCCCAGCGGCAGAGCCGGTCCCGCAGTCGCCGCGTGGCGCGGCGCCGCAGCTACCGGCTTGGCCGCGCTGCCCGGCAGCTGCGGCCCCAGCGGCAGAGCCGGTCCCGCAGTCGCCGCGTGGCGCGGCGCCGCAGCTACCGGCTTGGCCGCGCTGCCCGGCAGCTGCGGCCCCAGCGGCAGCGTCGGTCCCGCAGTCGCCTCGTGGCGCGGCGCCGTTGCGGGCTTGGCCGCGCTGCCCGGCAGCTGCGGCCCCAGCGGCAGAGCCGGTCCCGCAGTCGCCGCGTGGCGCGGCGCCGCAGCTACCGGCTTGGCCGCGCTGCCCGGCAGCTGCGGCCCCAGCGGCAGCGTCGGTCCCGCAGTCGCCTCGTGGCGCGGCGCCGTTGCGGGCTTGGCCGCGCTGCCCGGCAGTTGCGGCCCCAGCGGCAGAGCCGGTCCCGCAGTCGCCTCGTGGCGCGGCGCCGTTGCAGGCTTGGCCGCGCTGCCTGGCAGCTGCGGCCCCAGCGGCAGCGTCGGTCCCGCAGTCGCCTCGTGGCGCGGCGCCGTTGCGGGCTTGGCCGCGCTGCCCGGCAGTTGCGGCCCCAGCGGCAGAGCCGGTCCCGCAGTCGCCGCGTGGCGCGGCGCCGTTGCGGGCTTGGCCGCGCTGCCTGGCAGCTGCGGCCCCAGCGGCAGCGTCGGTCCCGCAGTCGCCTCGTGGCGCGGCGCCGCAGCTACCGGCTTGGCCGCGCTGCCCGGCAGTTGCGGCCCCAGCGGCAGAGCCGGTCCCGCGGAGGGCGCCGCTGGCGCGCCGCGCCCCGACGAGCCCCGCGGCGCAGCGGGCCTCGGCGCCGAGGCGGGCAGCTCCGGGCCAGCTGGGAGGCCGGGCCTTGAGGGTGCGCTCGCCAGATCCTCCGCAGCCGCCCCATCATCCACGGCCACCACGTCCTCCAGGACCTCTGGCTCCCCAAAGTCCAATGGCCATGCTGAGTCATCCTCCTCGACTGGCGGTGCGGGGGCGCCACGTTTTGGTGCCGCCCCCGGCAGCTGCGGCCCCCTTGGCGCCGCGGCCGCCGGCGCTGCCTCGGCCTCCGGCTGCCACTCGGGACCTTCCACCGGCGCTGCGTCCGCTGGAACATCTGACCCCTCGGCTTCCATAGGCCATTCCGTGTCCGAAACCTCAGGCTCGGCCGCCGGCGCCGGCGCCGCCCGCGCCGGTGCCGCGCCCGGCAGCCGCCGCACCGTGGGCGTCGGCGCCGGTGCCTCGGGCTCCTCCGCCGCAAGCGGCCAGTCCGGATCCGACCCCGCCTCTGCCTCTACCGCTGGCGCGGGCCTCGGCGCCTTGCGGCGCAGCGGCGGCGGCGCCGCGGAGCGCCGCGCTGGGGGCGGCGGCGGGGAAGGCGGCGGCGGCGGCGGCGGCGACGGGGGCGGCGGAGACGGCGGCGGCGGCGGCGGCGGCCGGGGCGGCGGCGGTGACGGCGGCGGCGGTGACGGCGGCGGCGGCGGCGGCGGGCTCGGCGGCGGCGGCGACGGTGGCGGCGGCGGCGGGCTCGGCGGCGGCGGAGACGGCGGCGGCGGCGGCGGCGGCCGGGGCGGCGGCGGTGACGGCGGCGGCGGCGATGGCGGCGGCGGCGGCGGCGGGCTCGGCGGCGGCGGCGGCGGCCGTGTGGGCGGCGGCGGGCTGCGCCGCAGCATCCGCGCGCGCCGCCGCACCGGCCGCGGCGGCGGCGGGCTCGGCGGCGGCGGCGGCGGCGCGGCGGGCGCGTCGACCAGCACGGTCGCCACCTCCTCGGCGATGCCGCCCCGCCCGTCCTCCGCAGAGACCACCAGCTCGTACAGGCCTGGCCGCGCGCCCGCGGCGACGGCGACGCGCGCGCCGCGGCCGCGCGTGGTGGCGCGCGAGTCGACGTGCGTCAGCGCCCAGCTGATGCGGGGGGTGTCGCCGTCGGGGTCCTCCACGCCGGTCAGGTCAAACGCGCCGCCGGGGGTGACGGAGAAGGCCAAGCCCCTGAGGATGGTGGGCGGCCGGTTCAGCGCCCGCTGCGGCGCCGCCGGGGCGGGCGCCGCGCCGGCGCCGAAGCCGCCCAGGCCGCCGCCGCCGCCGGCGCCGCCGCTGCTGCTGCCGGTGCTTCCGAAGCCGCTGCCAAAGCTGCTGCCGAAGCCTCCGTCGAAGCCGCTCGTGCCGCCAAACGCATTGCTGACTTCTGAGCTGCCGCTGCTGGTGCCAAAGCCGCTGCCGGCACCAAAGCCGCTGCCGGCACCAAAGCCGCTGCCGGCACCAAAGCCGCTGCCGCCGCTGCTGCCAGCGCCGTTGCTGGAGCTCCCAAAGTCGCCGCCAAAGCTGGTGGTGCTGCCAAACCCGCCCCCAGTGCTGCCAAAGCCGCCGCTGCCGGCTCCAAAGCCGCCGTCGCCGCTTCCAAAGCTGTTGCTGCTGCTGCTACCGCCAAAGCCGCTGCCAGCGCCGGCGTCAAACCCGCCCGCAGCGCCAAAGCCGCCGCCATTGGTTGAGCCAAAGCCACTGCCGCCGTTGCTTGTGCCAAAGCCGCCGCCAGCGCCAAAGCCATTGCTGTTGCCACTGCTGCTGCCGAAGCCGCCGCTCGAGCTCCCGCCAAAAACGTCGCCAAAGCCGCCCCCGGCGCCGCCAAAGCTGCTGCCGGCGCCATTGCCGCCGCCGCTGCTGCCAAAGCCGCTGACTCCGAAGCTCCTTCCGCGGTCGAAGCCGCTGCCGCCGCCGCCAAAGGAGCCAAAGCCGCCGCCGGCCGTGGCTTGCTGCGGCTGCACGGACTGCACTTGCCATTGGCCGCCCCCCGAACCGAGCTGGCCCGCATCGTACCAGTCCGCCTCGGACTGCGCCGCGCCGGGCGCCGAGGCGGCCGAGCCGCCGCCGCCGCCGCCCCGGAAGCAGCTGCAGGGCGGGGCGGCGACGGCGGCGAGCGTGGCGCGCAGCGCGGGCGCGAGGCGGGGGCCGGCGAGGAGGTGGGCGAGCAGGTCGTCGTGCCTGGCATAGCCCTCGTAGCTTCCGGTGATGGCAGCCGGGCAGGCGGCGTACAGCGCGCCGGCCATGGACTGCCCGACCTCGGCCGCCGACAGCCCCGCCCGATTGAAGGCAGCCGCCGCGGGCGCGCACGAGGTGGCGGCGCCAGGACCAAACGTCGCCGCGACGGCCGCGGGCAGCCCGCCGGCCGAGTCGCGCGCGGCCGCGGCCGCGGCGGCCGGGTTGCGCAGCGCGGCGCACGGCGCGCCGCGGCCGTCGGACGTCGGCGGGGGCAGGCCGCGCTGGGAGAGGGCCGAAGACCATAGGTCCAGCAGCATGCCCGCCACCAGGCGCTCCCCGAACCCGCCCGACCCGCCGCGCTCAAACAGCAGGGAGCCGGGCGTGCACGCCGCCTGCGCGGCGACGCTCAGCGTGGCCGACAGCGGCTGCACCGACGCGGACGCCGGCGGCGGCGCAAAGCCTGCGGGTTTGGGGCCGCCGGGGGGCGGGGTTGGCTGCGCTGCCCGGGCGAGCACGAGGCGCGATGCGTGCGGCATGCGCGGCGCACCCGCCATTGCGCGCGAGCCGAACGGAGCAATCTCCGTCCCTGTGAACCCGCAGCGTCCCCCAAACCCTCGGGGCGCGCACCTCCGGCCGCCTGTTTCAGCGCCCGTCCGCCCCGCGGCGAGGCGTTCGCCGGGGCACTGCATAGAAGCAGCAGGGTGCTGAGCACCCAGAGCATATTTAATCTCATGGCATGGTTTCAGCTGCGCGCGGGGGACCCCTGGCCAGGGCGCGCTGCACGCGGTCGCTTCCGCGCGCTTTGGGCGTCGAATTCCTGGTTTAAAGACGTATTAATATTGTTCGACTCCGCCCCCGGGTCACCAGGCTGAGGGGGGTCGCGCCTGCATCCACCACTTTGTCGGCGACTGTTTTTGTAGCGGTCCTGCTGCGCACACGCCCGAACCCGGCCCCCGGCACGGAGCGCCCACCAGAGGCCATCCCAACGTGTTTGGTTAACATATACGATGCACGAGCGCGGTCGCGCAGCTGCGACAGGCAGGTCGGGGCCAGCCCAGCGCGTACGTCCCGCGTCCCGCGCCCAACCCGGCCCGCCAACTGAACCCGGCGCCCGCGCACCCCTCACCGCCCGCCCCGCTGCTGCTGCCCCAGCGGACGCAGGTGGCAGCCCAGCAGCCCGCGCCCCGCCCAGCGCCGCGGCGTGAGGGCCAGCCGCACGGGCAGGCCGTGGCGGAGGAAGACGGCCTCGATTTCGGCGTTTTCGTGCCGCTGCAGCGCCGAGGCGACTAGGGGCAGCTCGTCGCCGGCCGAGGCGGACACGTCGGCGAAGCGGCACAGCTGGTCGCCCTTTTGTGGGGGGCGCGGTTTCCGGGGGGAACGGTGCGAGTTAGGTAATCCGCAGCCTTGTTTGGGCCCGTTGAGTCATGTACCAACAGGCATAACTCAAGTCATTTCCTATCTAATACTGCAAGGCATCTGCCGGCAGCCATCGTCCCCCCCCCCAAAAAAAGAAAAAGGCCCCCCCACCAGCTGAATGCCCGCCTCCGCCGCCGGCGAGCCCTCCGAGACCTCATCCACAACCGCAAACGGCCGCAGCGCGCCGAGCTGCCGCCCCGCCTCTGCCGGCCCCTCCCCCTCGCCCTCGCGCCCGCCCCGCGGCTGCGCCTGCTGCTGCCCCGCCGCCGCCGCCTGCTGCCGGCCGCCGGCCGCGGCGGCGGCGGCGGGCGCGTCGAGCGCCATCGGGCCCGCGCCCGCCGGCGCGCCGTTGGGCTGGGCGCCGTTGGCGTCGCTGGCGTCCCTGGGGGGAAGGGGGTGCGTGGAGGCGGCGGTTGCGGCGCAGCCGTTGTTTCCGCTTCACGCGAGCCTTTGCGGCCTTGCCACAGCGAAGGGGGCGGCAAGCCACAAGGGGCACACCCGCGCACGCGCACACAAGTGATAGGACCAAACCCGCGGCTGCAACGCGGCTAAAGCACCGCCGCGCCGGAGATTGCGAACGAACAAGCGGCGCAGTCACCTCGCCGCCGCGTGCAGCTCGTGCACCAGCCTCTCGATGCGCCCCGTCAGCTCCTTGTGGTCGTTAGTAAGACAGATCACTCGGTTGCGGTCCAGTCTGACCTGGTACACGTCCACGTCTGACCGGGGGTAGCCCTGGGCGGGTGGGGCGGGTTGGGGTGGGGCGGAGCTGGGCGGCGGCGGCGGCGGCGCGCGCGGCGGGGCGCGCGGCGACCGAGCGCGCACGCTGCGAACGGCGCGCCGCCGCTCCCCAAAGCCGGCTCAGGCTCGGCGCGGCCCGCGATCGGTGCGGAGCGGACGCATGCATTCGGCGCGCATGCGGCGGCCGCGGGCACCTCTCCGTCGACGAGCGGCTCGTCCATGCCGGGCTGGCCCGGCGCCGTCAGCCGCGCCATGCGCTCCGCAATCTCGCCCTCCAGCGCGTCGCGCTGTCCCATGAGGGCGCGGATCTCTGGCTTGATGGACGCGTCCATTTCCGCCTGCTGCGGTGGGCTGCTGCTGCCGATCTAGCCGTGCGGGAGGGGCCTCTCGAGACGTGCAAGTTGTAAGAGCTGGTGCGCTAATGCAGGACGGTACAAGAGCGTTTGTATGTTGCTGCCGTCACTGGAGTGCGCTGCGCGAAGTGCGTGAGCGCCTGGTGTGCGCTGCGGCGCGCAGCGCGCGGCTGCTGCGGCCAGGCTGCTGCAACGTCCCCCTTGCCCCCCAGATTAGCGCAGGCCGCCGATTTTACACTGAGCAAGAGCACCAGATAATGAAGTGCCGTGGCGGTCACCGCGCAACTGTCAAAACAGTAAACCCGTGGAGTTTGTTAGGGGCGCCACCGCCCAGCAGCCCGCGTCCCGCGGGCGCCCTGGCTCCCGAAAGGGTCACGCAGCACCTTGGCGAACGCCCGAGGGTGTGGTAAAAACCTGGAGAGTAGGGGCGATGGGCAGCCAAGTCCTGTTGGTAGCAATACCTAGGGACGCCGCAATCAGACGTCAAACCACCGCTCCCGGGGCAGCGCCGGCGCCGACGGGCTGGCGACGATCTCCACCACCCTGCCGCGCGCCGCTGGGTCCAGCAGCGCAGCCACCAGCACCTCCGCCACCTTTGGGGTTTTGGTTTTGGGGGGCGGGGCGCGGGTGGTGGAGAGGGTGCGGGCGGGTGCGTGCGGGGTGCGTGCGGGGTGCGGGCGGGCCCCCCCTCATTCAGCGGCAGCCCTCAGCTCAGCAGCAGCAGAGGCGCGTTGCGAATCGCAGCGGCACGGGCGCTTCACAACCCACAGGGGCCGCGGCCCCCGCCTCAGCAGCTGCAACGGTCGCAGGCCAAAGGCGGGGCAGGCCCTGGGCGCGCCGCGGCCGGCCCCCCTCGACCCTCCTTACCCCACCCAAATCATCCCAAAGTATCCCCCCCCACCGTGTCGCGGGATATTTGGCGCCCCGGGTCCGTGTCGAGCCCGAACAGCGTGTCTTCACCAGAAACAATCAGGTTGCCAACCTGCAAAGGGGGGGAAGGGGAGGGGGGGGCGTTTCGGCTGCAAAGATGGGGGGTGGGGTTGAGTGCGGGGGCGTGCTTTAGGCTCTGCAATCAAGGGGAGGGGTGTGTTTTGTGTGTTGCGGGCGCGTTTGGGCTCTGCAAATGGGGGGAGGGGGGAGGCAGGCAGGCCCGCGGCCCCTGGGAGGCGCACCCACGGCCCTCGACCCCCAAAACCCCAAACCCATCGCACCTCCTCGGGCGCCGCGCTGGCCAGCCCCCCCGGCCGCACGATCGTCCAGCCCAGCCCCGAGCCCCGCAGATACCGCTCCCCCGCCAGCTTGTGGTCCAGCACGCCGCCAAAAAGGTTCAGGAACTTGTAGTTGGGGTTGTCGGCCTGGCCGACCTGGGGTTTTGTTTTTTGGGGGGGAGGGAGGGGGCTTTTGTGGGGAGGGGGGCGTTTTAGGGGGGAGGGGGCGTTTTGGAGGGGAGGGGGCGTTTGTGGAGGATGCGCTCGCGGCTGCCGTTGTTAGTAACGGCCGGGCACGAAAGGGGGCGGGCCGACGGCCCCCGGGGCGCCGGGCGAGCTGCCGGTGCGCTTTGGGGAATGGGGGGATGGGTGGCGCAGCGCAGCGGCGCGCATCCGCGGCGGCAGCAATTGCGGCGCGCGCGCGCGCGGCGCCCCGCGGTCCCTCACCCCCGGTGCGTTTGTGAGCAGCGAAGTGAGCAGCACGACCTGCCCCACGCCCGCGCGCTTGGCCGCGTCCACCAGGTTCTCGGTGCCCGTCTCGTCCACCTGGTGTGCGAGGTTTTTTGGGAGGGGGGTGGTTGGGTTTTTTTTGGGGGGGGGGTGTTTCAAGTGGAGGTTAGGGTGGGGTTTTCGGGGGGCAGATGGGGCGTGTATGGGGGTGTTTGGGTGTTGGCAGGTTTGGGGTTGGGGGCTTTGGGGGGGCGTGGGGGTTGGGGGGTTGGGGTCACCTGTGCCTTGCCAACCCCCCACACCCCCACACACCCCAAGGCGCACACGCGGCATGCGCGCAAGCACACGCCCCCCCCCTTGCACGCGCCTGCCCAAAGCCCGCTGGGTTGAGCCCCGTGTAGCCGGTGCAGCATATGACGGCGGTGGCGTCACCGATGGCGGCCGCGAGCTCGCTGCGAAACACATGCGCGGGCGGGGGGGGACGGGGAAGCGAGGTTGAGGAAGGGGGGAGGGGTGTGCATGGGGCGGCGTTGGGGGCCGGCCGGCGGCGGTGGGCTTGCCGCCGTGCGGGGCGCGGCCCCTGCTGCCGCCGGCGGTGGCCGCAGTCCCTCCCTCCAGCGATGCCTCGCGGGGCGGCTGGGCGACGGATCGCAGCCGCAGTCGCCCGCAAAAGCGCGCCAAAACGTGTCTGTGGCCTTGCAACCTCCCAAAGCGCGGCCCCCAAAGGCTCACTCTGCGCTCTGCTTGACCACGTCGCAGGCGACCAGCTCAATCCCCTGGTCAAACGCAAAGCCAAGGCTCTGCGCCTTGCGGGTGTCGCGCACGCCGGCGCGGACCTGGGGGGGAGGGGGGTGGAGAAGGAGGGCGGGTACGGGGGGCGTGTGCTGAGGGGGGAGCGCCGGGTCTGGCTGGGAGGCGTGTGGGTTGAACGAGCGCGTCTGGGCGGGCGCGCGGGGGCGTCGGGCGCACCTGGATGCCCGCGGCGCGCAGCTGCTGCACCACGCGGCGCCCGGTCTGGCCCGTCGCGCCGGCGACAAAGACCTTGGCCGGCGCCCCGGCGGGCGCGGGCGCGGCGGGCGCGGCGGCGGGGCCCGCCGGGGCCTCGTCGGCGGCCGCGCGGGGCGGCGGCGCGGCCGCGAGCGCGGCTGCGGCCGCGGCCGCAGCGGAAAGCAAGGCGCGGCGGGGGACGGGGGCGGCGTCCTCGTGCCGGCTCGCTTGCTGAGGCTGAGTCTGGTTCTGCGGCGGCAGCGGCGCCGCCGAGGTGGCACCGCCGGCGGGCGCGGTCGACGCGCGCGCGGCCAGCGCGCGGGGCGTCGCCGCAGCCCGGGGCCCGCGCCGTCCGGGCGCTGGCGACTGGCAGATGCCCCCGCTGCGCAATGCGCCCGTGATCGCGGCCATCTCGCTGGGCGATGAGATGGGGAGTGCGATCTGATGACAAGTGACTTTATATGGGCGTTCTCCCTCGCCGCGTTCGGTTCTATTTGCAGAATCCGATCGACCGCGGAAAACTCTCCGCCCCCAGAAACCGGCGGCCCCCATCATGGCGCGCCGCGCGCGCGGCGCCGCCGCCGCCGACGACGACGCCTCCGCCGCGGCAGCCGGCAGCAGCTCCCCCGCCGCCGCCGCCGCCGCCGCCGCCCCCCGCCGCGCCCGCCCCGGCGCGGCGATCGACGCGATGCTCGCCGATGACGACCCCCTGGACGAGGCGGAGCAGCGCGCGCTCATCCGCGAGTTTGAGGAGCTGCAGGCCTCGCAGGCGCGCACCTTCCGGGGCCTCTTCGGCGCCGGCGCGGCGGCGGGCGCGGCGTTCTTCGGGCACGCGGCGGCGGCCCAGATCGCGCGCCCGTGGGAGGCGCGGTACACGGGGGAGCTCCGGACTGTTATCTCGCTGCGCGGCTCGGCCGCCGCGCTGGCGCTGCAGGCGCTGGCGCTGGCGCTCGCCGCCGCCGCGCTGCTCTCGCGCCTCCCGCCCCGCGGCGGCGGCGGCGGCGACGCGCGCGCCCGCGCGGCGTGCGCGCCTGCGGGCGCCGCGCGGCGGGGCGCGCTCGCCGCGGCGGGCGCGGCGGCGGCGGGGGGGGCGGCCTACTGGGGCGCAGCGCTGCGCGCCAGCGTCGCGCGGCACGGGCCCGCGCTGGGCGCGCATTGGGAGCTGATTTGGCTGCCCATGGGGCCGCTGCTGTACGTCGCCCTCTGCGCCTATGTGATGTGGTCGGTGGCGGCGACGGGGGGCGAGGTCGAGCGCCTGCGGCGGCTGACCTACGCTTACAAAAAGGTATGAGGGACTTGGGGGGGGGGGCGGGCACTCCAGTGATGTGGAGGGGCGCCTTGTTCGACGGCGTGCCGCCGCGCGCTTCCCGCCTTGGGGCGCTGATGCCTATCCCATGCATAGACCCACCGCTTCAGCCCCGTTTCCCTTTCCCCAGCCCCGTTTGGTTTCGCAGTCGCGTTTTCAAGGCTTGCTTACAGCGTCGCGCGATGACTCGGGGCGGCGGCGGCGGGCGCGCCTCAAAAGCGGGCCCACTAAAGCTGCCGCCGCCGCAGCCGCCGCCCCGGCCGCTGCAACACGCGGCCCCGCTGTCGAGGGTAAACACAAAAGTGTGTGCGGCGTTCGGGCGGCGGCGGCGCGCAGCGCTATCGGTATGTGGCTCGCTGCTTGGCGCGGCGCAGGGAGGCACGTGCGCGCGCGCGCGCGCAGGGGTGGGGGGTTTCGTCATTTGCAGCGGGGTCAAGGGGGGCCGGACAAAGCCGGGTGCTGCCGGGGCGATTGGAAATCGGCGCCGTTGCGGGGAGGGTTTGGGCCCTGCAAGCTGCAAGAAAGGGGGTTGTGCGGGTGGGAGGGTTGACCAGCGGGCAGGTTTGACCGGCGCGCGGCCCCTTGAGCAGCAGAGGGTCAAGCTGACTGGTGCCGGGTGCAAAGCTGCGCCGCCTGCCAAGCATCCCCGACGCAGCCGGCCCTAGCGGTCGGCCGTCGGCGGCGTGAGTTGGCCCCCCAAACGGTGTGTTGAACGGCCTGCAAACAAACTCGACCCATCCAGGAAGAGCCCCCTAATCAAATTCCGACCGCGTGGGATTTGGAAGCGCGGTTGGGGGGGGAGGAGATTGCAAAAGCGGGGCGCGCCGGCGGCAGGGGGCGCAACAGGGACGAGAGGAGCGGTCAGGAGGCGGCGCCCTGTGGGCGGGCCGCGCTCCCGGCAAGCGGCCCGCCGCAAGTGGGCATTGTAAGAAGTCAGCCAGATCGGCGCCAGATCGCCGCCGGATCGGCGTCAGATCACTTGCGGCGGCGGGGCGGCGCCTCTACCGAGTCGATGCGCTTGAGGGGGGGCAGGGCCTTCTCCCCGGCGATGTAGCCAAAGTACGGCGGCAGCGGGGGACTGCGGGGTTTAGTAAGGGGCAGGCGGGGAGGCGGGGCGTCAGGGATGCGAGGATGCTGGGGGGCAGGGGCGCGCAGCCGTGGGGGTGAGGGGCTGTCGTCCGTTGCGAGGGGGAGGGGCGCGGAGCCAGGCCCTCCGCAGCCGCGGCGCGGCGCGGGGCGGGGCGGCGCGGTGAGAGCGGCGCGGGGCGGGGCGGCGCAGCGCGGGGCGCTCACGCTTTGTCCTTCCACTCGAGGTGCGACAGGTAGCGCGCCGCCAGGGCCTTTGCGTCCACCAGCTCGTGCAGGCGGAAGCCAAACTTCTTCAGCACCGCGCGCACGCACTGGGGGAGGCGTTTTGAGGGGGGGGGGGGGCGTTTTAGGGGGGGTGTGTGTTGAGGAGGAGGGGGGGCGTTTGGTTCGACGGCGGGCAAAGCGGGCCATTGCCCTGGGCCCCAAGCTTCGGGCCCCAAGCAAATGGGGCTTCCAAGTTTTGGGCCCCAAGCAAAAATGGGGGCTCGAAAAGCAACCGCCGACCGTGAACCGGCCCACCTGCTCCCGCTCGTCGAGGCCAGAAAGGAAGTACTCCCCCTTGTTCCAAACCGACACCATCAGCGTCTCAAAGCCGGGGTGGAACACGTCGCCTGGGGTGGGGTTTGACCAGGGTTTGACCGGGTTTTGACCGGGGTTTGGCTGGGTTTGAGCGGGGTCGGCCCTGCAGGCCCGGCAGCTGCGGCCGCCACCGCCGCCCTCGCCCGCGGTTGCTCCCCCACACTGCAGCAGCGTTGGCAGCCGCACGGAAACGCGCACGCGCGCACGCCGGGGCTCGAACGCTCACCGCTCATGGTCGAAAGGTTTATGAAATCGAAGTAGAGGCGCGACCCCACCGCGGCCGTCTCTGCCAGCGCCGACAGCAGCGACTTGAAGGCAACGGGGGGGAGGTAGTAAACCAGCCCCTGGGGGGTTTTGTTTCGGTTTTCAAGGGGTAGGTTCAGCTTTGGTATGCTGCGCTGTTGGCGGTGGTGCTCTGCGCTGTGCGGCCCCGCGGCCTGGGGGCGTGGCGCCCTTTTGACCTCAACCCACTCAACCCTGGACCCTCAAAACCCTGCAAGCCGCAAGTCAACCCATGCCCGAAGTCAAACCCACCTCGATTAGGTAAAGCGTGCGGCGGCTGCGGTCAAAGTCGCTGGGCGCCAGCGCGTCCGCCAGCCCGACCTGGGACAGGTCAGCGCCGATGAACTGGGGCCGGGGGTACTGGGGGTTTGAAGCGGGGTCGGGGGGGGTGACTCAGCTGGGTTGCGGGAGGGGGTGTTGCTTGCGTGGGAAAGGAGAAGTTCCTTTGGCCGGGGGCCAGTGCGAGCAAGAAATCGCATCATCTGAACTCCAAAGCGTGTAGCTCGTAGCACGCTCCCGGGGAAAAGCCGTCCTGCAGACCAAACCCCCCCTGTCTGCCGGCAACAGCCTTCCCGCTGCACATTTGCAACCCCAAATCCCCCCAAAACCCACCTTGTCCGCTTCTTCTCGCTGGCGTGGGGCGGGTCGACCCCCTAAAACCCCCCAAACCCCGCATTTTCAACCCCAAATCCCCCCAAAACCCACCTTGTCCGCGGGGAACAGCTTCTCCACCAGCTCCCGCTTCTTCTCGCTGGCGTGGGGCAGGTCGACCTCGTAAAACTTGACCCCGGGGCGGCCCAGCCGGTAGGCGCGCGTGTCATAGCCCGCGGCGATGATGACCACCTGCAAAGGGGGGGTTGGGATGGGGTGGGGTGGTTGGGGGTGGGGGGGAGTGGGCTTGCTGGGGAGGGGAGTTTGGTTTGGGGCGGGAGCCTGGTTGGGGGCAGCGCAGTTTGGTTGGGGGCGGAGCTCCCCCCCAAAACACCCCCTCCCCAAAACACCCCCCCCCAAACAGCCCCCCACCTGCTTGATGCCGTCGTCCAGCGCGCGCTTCATGCCGTCATCGATCCACCGCGTGCGCGCATCGATAAAGTTGACCAGGCCTGGGGTTTATTTTTTTGGGTTCACGGGGGTTTGGGTTTGCGGTTTGGTTTTTGGTTTCGAGACCCCTCGAAACGAAGGGCCTCTGGGCTCGGTCCCGGGCCGCTTTCCGGCTGACAGGGGGCCCCAAACCGCGGCCGCCGTCCGCCCCGCGCGCGCCACGGAGTGCATCGGTGACTCATACGGCTCGATGACTCAGCGGCTCATGACTCAGCGGCTCATGACTCAATGCCACGTGACTCACCCGGCACGCCGAGGTATGTCATATCGAGCCCGCGGGTGCGGTACCACAGCCCCAGGTCGCGCTCCCGGTGCATGCGGCCGCGGTCAGGCATGAGCTGCGGGGGTCGGGGGAGGTGGGGGGGCGGCGGGGCGTTTGCGATTGCGGGCTCTGTGTCCGGGCTCCTGCACCAGGTGCCGGGAGCTTTGCCTGTTGTTGTCGCTCTCTCTTGCAAGCACAAACACAAACACACACATGCACAGTGTCACGCAACCACCTGCACACACTCCCTCTGTCTTTCGCGCCCACTCCCTTGCGCCCCAACACGCACGCTCCCTTGCACTCGAAAGTCAAAGGCCCCCCCACCCCCCACCTCGTCGCGCAGCAGGGGTGCCAGGTCGTCGTCGTTGCAGTTGGGCAGGCCAAAGTCGCGGTTGAAGGTGCGGTACGTCAGCTGGGGGGGGGTTGAATGGGGTGGGGGTGGTTTTGATGGGTTGGGGTGGGTTTGATGGTGAGCTCGAATGGTCAGGTTGGACGCCCCCACCATCAAGTTGGCTTGTGGGCAGCCGGCTGAGCACAAAACGACACACAAGCACCACGAAAACAAAACAACACGAACCGAAACACAGACCCAAACGCACCATCAGGTAGTTTGTGGGCAGCCCGCTGAACATCCAGGGCAGGTAGAGCTGCTTGGTCGGCACTACCGTGTAGCGCCACAGCTTGACCAGCCAGTTGCGCGCCGTGACCGCGGTGCCGTCGTGGCAGAGCTGCGCAAAGGGCACGTCGGGCACGTCGTCCAGGGGAGAGGGCTCCGGCATTAGCATGGGGCCCGAGGCCTTCGCGACGAGCTCGCCGAACGCCGCCTCGTCGGCCGCGCCGCCGTCGGCGGCGGCAGAGGCGGCGGCGGCCTCGGCGAAGGCGCCGCCGCGCGCCGAGGGGCCGCGCCGCGCGGGGGACGCCGTCGCGGAGCGGCTGCGCGTCTCAACCATCCTTGCGGCTGGGGGGGGGTTGGGATGTGGGCTTGGGGGTGAGGGAGGAGGTGCGGCGCGGCGCGCGGGGGTCGTCCGGGCAGCGGCGGCGGTGCCGACTGGCGGGCTCGGCGGGTGGTGGCGCCGCGCACGAGCGCAGCACAGGGCCCCGCGCGGCAGGGTGGATCTGATCAATCCATGAGAGACGAGATGCGCCCACCTGGCCGGTCCGCCGGGCACTCCGCGGGCTGCTGGACAGCACCGAGGCCGGCGAGCTGAGTGTCCCGCGGGGTGGCGGGGGGCCGCCTGGGCCTGTTTCAGGAGAACAATGAGGCTCTCCACAAGTTGCGTCTAGCGTCGCTGGGGTGCCGAGGCGGAAATGCTCGGAGCCAGCAGGGATGGCAGCGCTGTGGAGCGGAACGCCTCCTTTCGCGGGTGAAAAACGTCTATCAGGGCGATTGCTTTGCGATGGAATGGGCGGCACCGGGGGGCGGTCCGTCTTAATGGCGCGGCAGCCGCCGACAACGCATCTCACACTTTTGCAGCACTGCGCTGCGAGCTTCCGCACCCGCCCACTCTTGCGCCCGCCCGGGAGCTTTGCGGGAGTTGAGTGGCCGCAAACCGCAGAGGACTGGCGCTGGGGCGCAGCCTTGCATGCGTGCTGGCCGGTGGGCCGGCCGCCCAGCGCGCTGGGCAGACCGGCCAGCCCGCCGGCAGCTGGCCGGCAGCTGCCCCTCCCCGACCCCGGCGCTGCATGCTTCGCGGCGCGGCGGGGCGGCGTACAGGAACTCTTTTACGCTGGCCTCTCCCTGCATGCAGGTGGTGGTGGTATCGAGGGATTCGTTCGCGGTGCGCGCCCGCCGCCGCGTGCGTGGGCGGCGGCGCCCAGCCGGCACACAACGGGTTTTTTTCAAAGCGCTGGTTAGGACTCCGGGGCAGGCGCCGGGTTCCAATGGCGCGGCGGGTGACAGATCGGGGCAGTGTTTTTGCGCCCAGAGCGGGGAGGTGGTGCACGTTGGGAGTGCGGCCGCCCAGGCGGGCGGGCGGCGGCGGGATGGGTGGGAGGGGACACAGGAGGGCCGCCGCGCAAAGAAGCGGCGGCGCAGGAAGAAAAGGCATATCCGCCTGGAGCCCGCGGGAAGGCAGATTCCCACGGCCGGGGCGCGTTTCGAAGTCCCTCGGAACGCAATAGCTGCCGCTGCGCAAAGCGCGCGCTGCGATGTCTGTACAAAAGCAAACAGCGTGGGCTGCAGGCCCCGCGCGGGGCGCGCCCTCACAGGCGCAGCGGCCGCGGCGGGAGCGCGGGCCACGGCGGCAGGTCGCCGGCGCCGGCGCAGCCCTCGCCGTCGCCGCCGCCGCCGCCGAGCTGGCTGCTGCGGGGTTTGTATTTCGATTCGATCATCGCTTTGCACGCTTCGACCTCCCTGATTGTCCGCGGCATGTCCTTGGCGGTGGTCGCGACCATGGCCTCTGCAGAGCGGGCGGTTGGGGGGCGGTTTGAGGGGGCGGTTTGAGGGGGGTTTGGGGGCCGGTTGGGGGCTGGGTGGGGAGGGGCGAAGGGGTGGGGAGGGAGGGGTGCCGTTGTCACCTGTGCAACGCGCTTTTGCGGGCGCAGGGGGGCGGGGTGCACGCGCGCCGATGCGCCTGCTGCACACCACTTGCGCGTTCACACACGCACGCATACACGCATGCACGCAAGCGACCACACACACGTACACGCATGCAGCCAGCACACACGGCCCCGCCCCCAGCCCGCGCGCCCACCGACTGCGAAGAACTTGAAGGGCTCCTCCAATTGGTTGGCCAGGTCCTCCAGGCCCAGCAGCATGGTGGCCTGGGGGGGGTGAGCGGCAGGGGGCGGGGGCGGGGCGTTGGCGGCAGCGGCGGCGGCGAGGTTTTGGGGGGTGGGGCCGAGGTGGTGGTGGCGGCGGCGGCAGCGGTGGGTTGGGCCTTCCGCCGGGAGTCGGGGGGTTGGCGGCTTCGCAATGACGGCAGCGGCGCAAGCGCAGCAGTCGTGGGGTGGGGCGGGGGGGCGGCTGCGGTGGCCGCAAACAAAACGCTTGCCCAAGCCCCGCATGCGCCCAACCCGCGCACCATCAGAAACACCGGCAGCAGCGCAGACCAGGAGGCCTCCGGAAAGACCCCCAGGGGCAGCAGCAGCAGCCAGCTGTACGTGAAGCCCGTGCAGAACAGGGACATGGCTGTTGCGCGCCGGTTTTCGGGTTTGGGGGGGCTGGGCTCGGCTGCGTGCGTTTGCGTGGCGCCTGCGCGCGCCACTCTCCTCCCCTCCAAACCGCAGAGCGCCCAGAGCCACCGTATGGCATGGCCTGCAGCTTTACACGCACGCACAGGCCGCAGTTTGCCCCCAACCAAACCCCCAAAACAGCGGGCCCCCCCTCCCCAACCCGCACACCCAGCGCCGCGCACCGTATGGCATGGCCTGCAGCTTTATGCGCGCGCAGAGGCCGCAGTTTGCCCCCACCGCCCCCAGCATTTCGTTGAGGTGGACCTCCCGCTGCTCCCCAAAGCCGGCGCGCGCGGTCAGCGCGGACAGCCTTTTGGGGGGGAGGGGGAGGTTGGGGCGGGCTTTGTCAGGGCTTCGGGCAGCGGAGCGGCAGCAGCTGGCTGCCCAAAACGGTCCCAGAGCGGGAGCGGCAACGAACAGCCGCGCACGCAAGCACCGGCAGGTCAAAAACTGCAAGCGCTGCACCCGCCAACGCACAAACACACACAAAAACTGCGAAACGCAACACGCATGCCGCACGCACGCACATGCTGCCGCAGAGCTTGCTTGGCTTAGTCGTGGATTCGTAAAGCGCCAGCTCATCAGGCTCGAGCAGCAGCTTCACGCGGGGGTCGGTCACCTGGCGCGCGGTTTGGGGGCGTTTGGGGGCTTTGTGGGCGTTTTGGGGGCGTTTTGGGGGGCGTCTGAGGCGTTCCAGCGTTTGGTGTTGGGGCCCAACGCTGTTGGTCAAGCTGCTGTCAAGCTGATGTCAAGCTGCTGGTCAAACGCGGTCAACTCAGTCCTCCCTCGCACCTTTGGTGTGTCGTTTATGAGCTGCACCATGCCGTAGACCAGGCACATGCCCCACTTTTGGTACTGGGTTTTGTTTGGGGGGTGAAAAGCAGGGTGGTGTTTCGCTGCAGGAGGCGTTTTGGGGGAGTTCACAGGGCATTCCTAGTGCAGACCGGCCCCGGCTGCGGCCTTCGAAGCCGCGTGGCCTGGCACACACAAGCCAGCACAAAGCCTTGCGAACGCGCGCACGCGCACGCCAAGGGGACAGCAAAAGCACCCCACCCCCAAAAAAACACCTGTCGCAGCAGGTAGGGATCATCGCTCCACGTCGCTGCCTGCCGCACCGCGTTGACCACGCCGCCGCCGATGCCGCCAAACGCGCAGCGCGCCGCCCACCACCGATCATAAGTGCCTGGGCGCCGTTGGCGGTGGTGCGCCTGCAAAGTCTGCAAATTCTCCAAAGCACACGATCCGCCTTCCCAAGCGCAAAGCGTGCACCCCAACAGGGGGCACGGTTTGCCAACCGAATGGTGGGGCAGTTGACCATTCGGTCATGGGGGCATGTTTGACAGAATGGGGGGCATGGTTGACCAAAAGGGCGGCAACGGTTGACCAAAAGGGGCGGGCACTCACGGTTGGCCCTGAACGAGCTAGGATGAGTAGCGGAACAGCACGGCGTAATTGTTGTACCTGTCAAGCTGGGGGGGTTATATGGGGAGCCGCGAGGGCCAAGGGTTTAGGTAAAGCAGTCCGGAACGGGTTGCGGCTGGATTGGGGCTGGATTGCGGCTGGATTCGGGGGGTGGGTGGGCGAGAGGCGGCGGCTGCGGAGCGACGGCACCCCCCGCCACGGCCCCCGCGCCGCCGCACGCGCAGGCCTGGGGCGATACCGCAGCGGGGAGCGCATCCGCCGCCGCCGCCGCCGCCGCCGCCGCCGCTGCCGCCGCCGCCGCCGAAACGGCCCCGGCCTTAGCCCCGGCGCCCACCTGCCACGAGACGCGGCCCTCTGCCAGCTTTATGGCTACGCACAGCGCCATGACCGAAAGCACCGGGATGCCTATGTGCCGTATGGTGTGGATCGGGGGGCCGCAGTAGCAGAGGAGCGCGTGGGCAAAGCGCCAGTTGGAGTGGATTATGCGCCACTGGTCCGGCAGAGTCTTTTTCTGCGGGGTGCGGCGGTTTTGGGTTGGTTGGGGGGGCTGTTGGGCGGTTGTTGGGGTGCTGCGCCGGCGGGTGCGGGCGGCCAGCCGGGGCAGCCGCGTGCGCCGACGCAGCGCCCCGCGTGGCCGGTGCACGCGGCCTCGCCTGGTCGTCCGCGCGCCGCCAAAACGCCGGGCTCTGCACGAAGTCCAGCGCCGCCCGCGCGCGCGCCCCGAGGCCCGCGCAGCAGCGCGGCCGGCGGCTGGACGGGAGGACTTCGCCGCCGTCGTCCGCGGCGGCAGCGGCAGCGGCGGCGGTGATGCCGACGCCATAGGTGCCGCCGGCGCGCTCGTCGGTGCCGCCCATGCCTAGGGCGCACGTGCTGCCTGCGCGAATTTCAACCCAGATTCGCAGGCCGGCGCGGGAGCCACTCGCGGCGCCCCTCCTGGACGGAGCAGCAGCGGGGTGTGCCGCAGGCGCGCGAAAAGGGTGGGGTTTGATTGCAAAAGCCCCGTATTCATTCGCACAACGTTAAACCGCATCGACATTGCGAGGGGGCCATCAAATAGCGTGGCTCTCAGATCACACTCTCGCAAGGCAGCAGCAGACCGGCGGCAGCACGCCTGCCCGAGCAGTGCAGGGCAGCGGAACCGAGCAGCAGCATGCTGCCCGCACAGCGCCTGAGCGGCAGCCGGTGCGGCGGCGGCGCGGCGTCAGCGGCCGCCGCCGCCGCCGCCGCTGGCAGCAGCCGCGCCGCCGCAGCCGCGGTCAGCAGCGCGGCGCTCGCCCAGCCACGGCCGGCGGCACGCCGCGGCGCGTGCGCCGCCGCGTTTGCCACGCAGCAGGCGCCGGCCCCTATGCTCGCGCGCCGGCTGTCGGGCGCCGCGGCCTGCACCAGCGGCCGCGCTGCCCCCACCGCCGCCGCCGCCCCCGCCGCCCCCCGCCGCGCCGCGCCCCGCCGCCGCCCGTCCGTCGCCGCCGCGGCCAAGCGGGGCCGCAAGCCGGCGGCGCCCAGTGACGAACCGGGTGACGCGCCGGGTGACGACATGGCGGATGACATCCTTTACCATGGGGAGGGGCGGGACGGCGACGACGACGGCGGAGAGGCGGAGGGGCCCGAGGTGCGTCGTTTGTGTGTTGGTTACTCATCCCGCAAACACAAGGACTGTGCGTTTTTACACATTCGAATGTGTGTTTGTTGCACATCCCCTGCGGCTCGGAAGCGGTCTGGGCGTGCGCGCGCGTGCACGCAACCCCACACGCAACGCAAACACCCACAAACACCCACAAACACCCCCCCCCAAAAAAGGTGGAGGCCTTCGACGCTTTCACCTCCGACGACGACGACGCCGACCTGGCCGCCTCCGCCGCCGCCTCGGGGCTGGGCCTGGAGGGGGGGGAGGACGAGGAGGGCGAGGGGGAGGGGGAGGAGGGCGAGGGGGAGGGCGGCTGGGACGCGGCGCTGACTAACTTCGACGAGGCCCAGGACGAAAGGGTGGGGGGGGGGGCGGGCGGTCGGTTAGTCGCGGTGGTTGGCCATGGCTCCCGCGGCCGCACCGCTACTGGTCGCGCGCACGGTTGGGCTTCCGCACACAAGCCCCCGGCAAACACCCCGACCTCGAAAAGCAACACCAAAACCACCACCAACGCAACACCAACGCCGCCGCCACCAACGCCCCCTCCCCCAGGACCTGGCCCCCACCCCCGAGCAGCTCGAGCGCGCCGAGCAGCTGCGCATCACCCGCGCAGACACGCCAGAGGTGGCGGACGAGCTGGAAGTGATAGACGCCGCGCCGGCGGAGGTCGCGGCGCGGTCGGACGAGGACCGGCTGGCGGCGCTGTCGGCGGACGACGCGGCGCGGCTGAGGGGGGGAGGCGCCGGCTACACCTCGTTTCAGATGGTGGGGGGGCTGCGGTTTGGGGGGCGCCGGCGCTCTCCTGTAGACCAACCGGCCCGGGTGAAACGCCGCCTCTGTGAATGCCTCCACCATTTCCCCCAATTGCCGCTCCCCCCCTAAACAACCCGCCTCTGAACAATCCACCCTTAATATTCCAACCCTACAACCCCCCCCTAAACACTCCGCCTCTGAACAACCCACCCTAAATCTTCCAACCCTACAACCTCCCCCTTGACAAAAACCAAAGGAGGGCTGCGACCTGTTGATAGCGGAGGCGGAGGGCGGCCGCTACGACCTGGCTGACTCATTCGTTTTCGACGTCAAGGTGGGGGGGGGGTTGGGGTTTGGGAGTTTGGGGGTTGGGGGGTTGGGGGTTGGGGGTGCGTGCACGCAAGCCCGCAACCCGACTTGCAGCCCGTATCAACCCCCCGCCGCTGCCCGACACCCCTTAATCCCCCCACCTGAAACAAAGCTCAAACCCCCCAAACCCCCAAAACCGCCGCCATCAACACCCCCTCCCCCAGTCTGACCTGTTCGTGCGGACTGTCGCGTCGGGGCCGCTGCCAGACACCCCCGCGCTGTACCAGGTAGGGTCCCCCCCTCGCCCGCTTTGTCCTGCTTCTTTCGCCGTCGAGCTTCTTGTGCCGCCCTGCTTTTTTGCTTCTTGCTTTTTTGCCCTATCTCGTTGCATGCGCTCTGACCTCATTTGACTGCCCTCAGTTGCCAACTGCCCCGGCACCTCCTTCCCCCACCCCCCACCCAGGTCATCCCCTGGTCTGAGCAGGGCCCCAGCGACGTGCTCAAACAGAAGCCAGGCATCAACAGGGTGCGCGCACCGCTTTTCATGCTTGTTTCTATGTCTGTTTTTATGGCATCCCTTGTTTTAATGGCACCAAAATCTTCGAAATACCCCACAATCCCCTGCCCCACCCCCAGACCCCCTATAGCCCCCCAACCCCTACCTCAAACCTCCAAAACCCCCCCAAACCCCAAACCCCCCAAACCCCCCCAAAAGGTGCTCAAGCTGTACTTCGTAGGCGTGGCCTCCCCCGCCCCCCAGTACCGCGTCGACATGGGCACGCTGTACTGCTTTGACGCCGGGACGCGACTCATGACGCGGCCAGAGGTGGTGACTGTCGGGGATGACATAAGGGACCCGGTGCTGCGGATCACGTGGGCGGGGGGGGGGGGGCGGCTGTTTTTATTGGGGGGGTGGGAGCTGGGTTATGTGGGGAGGGGGGCGTGGGGTTGAGGAGTTGCCGAGTCTTGGGGTGCTTTTGCTGCCTGGGGCCTGGGGTGGGTTTTGGGGGGGGAATCCTCCTGTGAAACGCACCCTTTCAAAAACCCCACGGAGCTTTCTCAGAAGCCCACAACCGCCCCCCAACCGGCCCCCGCCCGCCCCCCATCCCCCCCCCCCGCAGCCCCGAGGGCATAACGATAGAGGACTCCGCCGCAGCGCCGCCGCTGTGGGCGCTGGCGGCAGAGCCCTACTGGCACCAGCCCACGCCAGGTGGGTGCCCGCTGGCCGCGCTGCGGCGCTGCATTTTGCTCGCCGGGCTTGGTTGCACCCAGTCCCGTACCTGCAGCCTCGTTTGGAGGCGGCTTGAACGCCCCAAACACAAACGCACAACCAGATTCCCAAAGCACGCAAGCCGCAATCCCATTCATAGTAACCCCCAAACCAATACCAATACCAAACTCAACCAGACGAGGACGAGCTGGGCTACGACCCCGCCCTCCACTCCCCCGAGGCGCTGCGCCGCGCCTACGAGGAGTTTGCTTTCAAGGGCCGCGCGCGCGCCCCCGCCCCCGCCCCCGCCGGCGCGGCCCAGGCGGGCGCGGGCGCGGCGGCGGCGGCGGCGGGGAACGGCGGCGGCGGCGAGGCGGCGGGGGAGGTGGAGTTTGGGGGCATCGAGGACGGCGCTGAGAACGACGACGGCTATTACGAGATGCCGGACGTGCCCGCTGTCGACATGATGTGACGGGTGTGTCGGCGGGTTACGCCGGCGGCGGCTGTGGGGCCGGGTTGCGCAGCTGGCGGTGCGTGCGAGGGTCGCACCGCGGTTGGGGCGGGCTGTGGCTGGCGCAGTCTGCGGCCGCCTCGAGGCGGGGCGGCGGCCGCGCCTCGGCCCTCGTCAGCCGGCGGGGCGGGGCGCGCGCGTTCTTGGCTTCAGTCCCTGGCCACACGTGGCGGCGTGTAAATGCGAAAGAGGCGGGTGCCGCGGCCGTCGAGGCAGAGGGGGGGGACAGCGGTGCGCTGGCGGACGGCGGTGCGCGCGGTGCCGCCCGCCGGGGTCTCTTGCAGACCGGCGCCCCGGTTCTTCGCTCCATACTACCGAGCCAGCGAGCGCCCGGAACCGCCCTCCATCATAAGCCAGCGGCCCGCGGGCCCTCCACCACCCCAGATCCACCCGCCACCCTCGCGGGCGTCTCGCACCGCGCATAGGACGCCGGTACAGCGTCCCATGGCCTCCCTCGGCAGCATGCGGGCCCAGCGCGGCCTGGCCGGGCGCGGCCGGGTGTCGAACGGTGCTCCGCGCATCCTCGCGAGCGCGCAGCAGGTGCGTGGTTTCCGTGCATGCGCCCGCCGTTGGCGCGGCAGGAGGAATGTGCGTGCAATTCGCGGGGCCGCGCCGGCGTTTGGCGCTGCTGCTGCGGCCGCGCCCCCCTCGGCGCGCGCGCCCCGCCGCTGTTGCTGCGCCGCTGCGCCGCTGCCAGCGCGCACCCGCCCGCCACCACCAACGCCGCGCCCCCGCCGCTGCCCGCGCCCCCGCCCCGCAGCCCCCCGCGCGCCGCACCGCCGCGCCGCAGCCCGCCCCCGCGGCCTCGGCCGCGCCGCCCGCGCCCCGCCGCGGCGTCCCCGCGCCGCCCGCGGCCGCCGCGCCCGCCGCCGCCGCGGTGCAGGAGCCGGGCACAGTCATGATGTCCGCAGTCGAAATGTGGAACGGCGACAAGCGCCTGCAGACGCAGGTGTGCGCGTGTCCGCGCGCGCGCATAGGCGCATGCGGCCTTGCGCGCGGCGCCGCGGCGGCGGCGGGTGGAGGAAACCTCCGCCGCTGCTGCTGCTGTTGCGATGCCCGCAAGCTCTACGCACCACCCTCAACCCCCACCCCACCCCCACCCCCACCCACACCCACTCGCCCCCCAGGTCTTCCAGCTCGCGGCGGACACCGTTGCCATCCGCAGCCTGGACTACGACCGCGACCGCTTCGACATCGAGTTCGGGTGCGGCGCGGGTTCGAACCCCGGCGGCGGCGGCGCTGCAGTTTTTTTGCCCGCGGTCGCTTTCCTGGGCGCCGTAAAACGCTAAAACCAATTGAAAAGACGCACCCCCCCAGCCACAACAGTACCTCAACTTCCCACCCAAAGCACTCTCTGAAGCCCTGGCACTCTCCAAAACACCCCCCAAAACAGCCTGGAGAAGGGCACCACCTACAACAGCTACCTCATCTTCGGCCCCGACGCCACCGCCCTGGTGGACGCCAGCCACGAAAAGTTCAGCCGGCTGTACATCAAGGTGGGGGGGGGGGGGGGGGGGGGTGGGGGGAGAGGGGTTTTGGGGGGGGGGGATCTCTCATGTTGCAACCAACCGCAACGCAGGCCACGCGAGCGCGAAACCCGTCCCCCTTTCAACTCCCAAACCCTCAAAACCCCAAACATCTCTCCCCCCCACAGACGCTGCAGGACCAGCTGCGCGCCGCCGGCCGCGGCATTGACTACATCGTTGTCAGCCACACGGAGCCGGACCACTCCTTCCTGGTGCCCGCGGTGAGTGGGAGGGGGCCATGTGGGAGGGGGGGGGCCATGTGGGGTGTGAAGCAAGGGCGGGGCCGTTCGGGTCCGGCCACGGCCGCCACACTCCCTCCCAAACCCCCAACCCTCCCAACTCCCAACCCCAAATGCCCCAAACTCCCTCCCAAATCACCCAACCCCCTACCCACCCCCCAGGTGCTGGACCTGTACCCCGAGGCCACTGTGGTTGGCTCCAAGGTGTGCATCAACTTCCTCAAGGGACTCACACTCAGGTGGGGGGGGGGGTAGGGGTGGGGGACTCGCTCTCAGGGTTGTGTTGCGCTGGGTGGGGGGGTTGCGCGTCAGCAAACAAACAACCCGGCGAATAAAACAAACAAACAAGCAAGCAACCAAGCAAGCAACCAAGCAAGCACGCAACCAAGCAACCAAGCAAGCAAGCAAGCAAACAAACAAACAAACAAACAAACAAACAAACAAACAAACAAACAAACAAACAAACAAACAAACAAACAAACAAACAAACAAACAAACAAACCCAACCAAAAGGGAGTTCAAGGAGCGCGCCGTGAAGGGCGGGGAGAGGCTGGACCTGGGGGGGGGGCACGAGCTGGAGTTTGTGCTGGCGCCCAACCTGCACTGGTGGGGGGGGTGGGGCTTTGGGCTTTGGGTTTGGGGCTTTGTGCTGGCGCCCAACCTGCACTGGTGGGGGTTCACTGGAGGGGGGGTGGGGGCCCCGCCGGGGCTGCGGGGTTTTGACTGGGGCTTGGGGCTGGGCTGCCAAGGGCTGGGGTCGGGGCTAGAGAGGGACTAAGCCACCCACAGCCCCGACCCCGACCCTTGCCCCGCGAATTGGGTTTGGGTCCAGTCAATTGGGTTTGAGTTTGTGTGAGTGGGGGCTGGGCGGGGGGCTGGTGAAACCCACTCCTCGAGGCCACCAGCCCCGACACCGACCCTCGCCCCTCCAAGCACTGGAAGCCAACCACCACCACCAGCCCACCACCCAAACCACCACCCCAAACCACCACCCCAACCACCCCCCCCCCTAAACAAAAGGCCCGACACCATGTTCACCTACGACCACGCCACCGGGGTTATGTTCACCTGCGACGCCTTTGGCATGCACTACTGCAGCGAGGAGCCCTTTGACGTGGACCAGGCCGCCATCATGCCGCACTACAGGTGGGGGGGAGCTTACGCCGCTTCCCAACCCTTTGGGGGGCGGCTTTTGGGGCTTTGGGGTGGCCGGGCGCAGCCGAGGCTTGGGCAGGCTGCGCAGCGGAACCATTCTTTCTTGAAGCAGACACTATTGGGGCTCCTTTCGGGGCCAAGCACACACAGTCTACACAGCACATGCCCAACACAAGCACACACACCCCAAAAAAGGTTTTACTACGACTGCCTGATGAAGCCCAACGCCAAGAGCGTCACCACCGCGCTGCGCAAGGTGGAGGGGCTGGCCTACAACACAATAGCAAACGGCCACGGGCCCGTGCTGCGGTGAGTGAGGGGGGTTTTGGGGGTGTTTGACCGGGTTGACCGGGAGCAAACGGGCACGGGCTGGCCGGCAGAACAAAGCCCCGGCACAGCCAAAGCCAAAGCCACAGCCAGAGCCACAGCCCATACTACACCAAGCGAAACCTACAAACCCCAAAACCCAAAACTAAACCCCAAACCCAAAACACCAAACACTCCCCCCCCCAGCTACAACATGGAGTCACTGGTGGGCAACTACCGCGACTGGTCACTGGCGGTGGGCAAGTCACCCACGCAGGTGGGCGGGAAAGGGTCTGTGGGCGCGTGCGTGTGTGCTTGGGCTTGCCGAGAGACTTGCCTGCTTAGTCCGTTTTACCCCCCCCCCCTCTCACAGCCTCCCCAAGCCCCACTCTCCCCCCCAAAAAACCCATACCCCCCCAAACCTCCCGTAACCCCCAGATTGCCGTGCTCTACGCCAGCGACTACGGCTTCAGCGACCGCCTGTCCCAGACGCTGGCGCGCGGCATCACAAAGGCGGGGGTGGCGACCGAGATGGTGGACGTTCTGTCCGCCGACCCGCAGGTTTGACCGGGTTTGACCGGGGTTTGACCGGGGTTTGACTTTGGTTTGACCGCCACATTGTATTCGTGGTTGCTTAAGGACTGCAGCCGCCCAAGCTCACGACCCCCCCCCCTAAAAAAACCGCCCGCAGGAGGTTGTGGCCGCCGTGTCCGCCTCCAAGGGGGTGATCCTCATGTGCCCCCCCGACGACAGCGACGACGCCCGCAGCTCGCTGGCGGCGCTGGCGAGCGCCATCAAGCCGGGCACCAAGGTGCTCGTGGCGGAGAGCTTCGGCGGCAGGTGCGCTGCTTTAGCGCCGTTTTTTGCGCTGTTTTTTGCGCTGTTTTGGACTGCTTTTGAACTGCAGGGGGCCTGTCAACCCGCGCATGCCCTTCTCAGTTCGAATGGGCCTGCCCTTTTCTGTTTCTGTTGCTGTGGTCACGCGCGCAGCCTAGGCGGGTTGGAGGGAAGAATGGAGACCCTCCCAGGCGGCGCGCGCTTTGGGACACCAAACCCCGCCCCAGAGCCTGCGCAGTGGCGGCACGGCGACGCCTCCCGCCCACAGACAAAACACCCAACCAAAACACAAACACACACAAGGACAATCGACTGAACTCACCCCACCAAACCCAAACCTGACCACCCCACACCCGACCACCCCACACCCGACAAACCCAAACCCAAACCCAAACCCACCCAACAAACCCAAACCCGACAAAGGAAAACAACCCCCCCACCCCCCCACCCCCCCAAAAAAGGGACGAGCCCGTCGACACGCTGCTGGCCACGCTGGTGGGGGTCAAGGCGGAGCCGCTGGGCGCGGCGCTGCGGGTCAAGGAGCTGCCCAGCCAGGCGAGCCTGGCCGCGCAAAAGCCCTTTTTGTTTTGGCCTGCTCTCTGGCCTGCGGATGGGAACCTCCCGCGCTTGCCGGCGCCGCCGGCTGGGGTTGTCGGTGGCCTGCCCGTTCCGCCTTGTCTGCTTTTGTGCGCAAGCCCGCATGCTGCACGGCCCCCTCTGGCGCCTGCGCGTTGTCCAGCCGCCGCTCTAGCCGCCCAACTGCTTTCCGAAAGGAAACAACAAACGTTCAACGGGGGCGGTGCCACGAAAACTAACGAGAACCCCCCAAAACCGCCTCCTCCCCCCTGCAGGTGCTGTACCAGCAGTTTGAGGAGGCGGGCACCGATCTGGCACAGGTGGGGATTGGGGGGGGGGGGGGGGGGGTGGAGGTTTTGGGGGGGGATTGAGAGGGCTGGGGGTGGTGAAGGCTTTGTAAGACGCAACTAAACCCCATGCAAGCCCATGCAAGCCCCGACACTTGCTCATAAAGCCCCAATGACACCCCCCCCAGGCGCTGACAGCGAAGGACGCCATCGCGCGCAAGAAGGCGGCCATGCCCGCCGACATCGCCAAGGCGGTGGGCCGCATCTCCAGCGGGCTCTACATCGTGACCGCCGCCCACAACAACGCGCGCAGCGCCATGGTGGCGTCGTGGGTGTCGCAGGTGCGGGGGAGTGGGGCGGGGGGGGTGCGTTTGCAGGGCGCGTCGCCATGCGCTCACCGGTGCTGCGGGCGGGGGGGGATTGCGTTTGCGAGGCCTTGGGATTCGGGAGTGAGGGGTCGGGGTGTGTGCGTGCAAGGCGCAAAAAGACCCCCCAACAACCCCCAACAACATCAACATCAACACCTCCCCCTCGCCACAAAAACACCCCCCCCCCCAGGCCAGCTTTGAGCCCCTGGGCCTGACCATTGCGGTCGCAAAGGACCGCGCCATCGAGTCCATGATGCAGGTGGGGGTTTTTTGTGGTTTTTTGTGGTTTCTGGCGGGTTTTTTTTGCTGCGGGCGGTTTTTGTGGGTTTCTGGCGGGTTTAGTGGCTGTTCTGTCGCAGCGGCCGGCGCCTGTTGGGTTCTGCGGGCTGACTTTCAAGTTCTGGCCCCTGATCCGTTTTAGCGGTGACCTTCTTTACACGCACAAGCAAGTTGGCCGTTCTTCTCTTCTCTCAGGTCGCGGTTCTATGCGCCAGAGCAGAAACGAACAGTCAACCCCTCTGACCCGCCCACCCACCGCGACGACCCCACCCACCCAACCCAACCATTCAACTCCCCCACCCCACCCACCCAACCACCACCCAACCCAAACCACCCAACCCAAACCATCCCAAACCACCCGAACACCCCCCCAATACAGGTCGGCGACCGCTTTGTGCTCAACGCGCTGGGCTCCTCCTCCTTTGAGCCCCTCATGAAGCACTTCCTCAAGCGCTTCGCGGCCGGCGCTGACCGCTTCCAGGTGGGGAGGGTTTGGGGGGGGCTATGTGTGGGGTATGGGGAGTTTCTGAGGGGTTGGGTGGGGTCTGTGGGTAGTTTGAGGGGGCTTGTGGGGGGTTGTGGGGAGTTGTGGGGCCGTGGTCAAAAAGGGCGGCTCTCCCCCCCGTCTGCATGCTTGGAAGCGCGCGCGTGGAGCGAGGGGGGCGCGCCGGGCCCTACCGCCTGCAACGGTGCGCGCCTCGCAGCAAACCCAAGGCACCCAACCCACCCCAACGCCCAACCCCACCCCACCCCAACCCCCAACCCCACCCCACCCCAACCCCCAACCCCACCCCACCCCAACGCCCAACCCCACCCCACCCCAACCCCCCAGGGCGTGGAGTGGTTCCCCGGCCCCAACGGCAGCCCCGTCCTCAAGGATGCCATCTCATACCTCGAGTGCACCGTGATCTCGCGACTGGAGACGCCAGATCACTGGATCACATACGCGCAGGTGGGGGGGGGCTGCCTCGGCGGTTTCTGGGGGGTTCTCAGGGCGGTTTCGGGCGGTTTTCGGGGGACTCTTGGAGGTTTTGCTGGACAGGTGGACAGCGTTGCATTTTGGGGAAACTTGATAAGAACAAGCAAGTGCCAGCCGTGCTCCCTGTTTGATACCCCGCCCTGAAAAACGTTCAATCGAATCCGAAATCCGAATCCGGGCAGGTCGGCAACGGCGACGTGATGAACCCCGACGACATCACCGCCGTGCACCACCGCAAGGTCGGAAACTACTACTAAAGCCGCCGCCGTCACCCGGCGACGCCCTCCGGCGTGACGCCGGGCGCGCGCCTCTGGCGGCGGAGGGGAGCCCTCGCCGTTTGTCCGCTGCCCGGGGTCCTGGTATGCTGTTTTGCTTCGCGTCGTGTTGTGTCGAGGAGTGAGGAGAAGCCCTGATTTCGGCTTACCCGGGCCCGCCGCGCGCGCGCGCACGCGGCGCCTGGCCGCGAATTCGCGCCCGGCCCGCTTGCGCGCGGCGGCCCAATGCTTTCGCGCCCCTGCGCCCTACTTTCCGCGCTGCCCCGGGCCGCCTATTTGGAAGCGCGCCGCCATCCCGCCCTGCCTCTTGTGCACTCTGGTTTTTTTGGCTGACGAGGCTGAGTAATGCGCTTGCCGGTCCCTGCTGACTCCGGTGAGGGTGCGCGGCGGCGCCAGCTGTACGAGCGAGCAGCCACAGAGACTGCCACTGCCGCTTCTGCCTCGGGTGAGGGTGCGCGGCGGCGCCGGCTGTCGGAGCATCCCCGCAGAGACTCCTGCTGCCCCTTCTGCCCCTCCTGCCCTTGTTGCCCCTCCTGCCTTGCCGGCCTGTCCTTCTCCTAAACGGCTTACTGCCTGGGTTGGTAGTAATACGTCTCTGGGCCTAACCTCCGCTGCACAATTCTCGTCCTACCGGAAAGGCGGGGCGGCTCTGGGGGACGCCCCAGAGCCGCGCGCCGCAAGCGAATCGCAACGGCAGCGGATGGGGACTGAGGGGGCGGCGGGGCCGGCGCGCGAGCCCGGCGGAGGCGCGCAGTTGCGTGTTCTTCGTTCGCGCCGCCGCCGGTGCGCCGGACCCGCCTCGGAAATGACAAAGCCGCCTCGGGAAATGACAAAGCCGCCGCTGGGCGCATCACAGAACGGCGGGGGGCCGGTCGGGCGCACGCGCGCCCGGCCGGAAGCGGCGGGCGAGGGGGCCGGTATCTTCTTTGGAAGGGGGTTAGTGGGGTTGCGCAGTGTTGAGAGGGGCAAAGGGTGGAATCCTGCGTTTTCTGCTGAGGGAACAAATGAACTCTTTTTTCTAACGCGGCGCGACTCGAGCCGGAGAGGGGGGCTTTTATACAAGGCACCGGCGGCGCGGCGGCCCGCGGCGCCCCAGCAGGGCCCCTAGGCAGCGGCGCGGCAAAACAAAGGGGGCGCGAGACGGGGCGTCCGGCCTGGGAGCCGAAACGCTTGCATGCCTCGCGCGGCCGGCCGGTGCAAGGCGGGCTTGCTGCCGGGGGCGCGCGGGCCGCCGCCGCACCGCCGCCGCTTTTCTTTCGACGCTCAAAAAAACCTTTTTGGCAGACGGGGGCAGACGGTTTTCCGGGGGGCACACAAAGCAAGTGCGGTCCTGCGCGAGCAGTTTCTCATGGGAATGTGTAAAGACGCACCCCCACGCGCCTCGCCGCGCGCGCCCCACGACCCGGGGCGGGTGCACATACAGGCGGCGCGGGCCTGCGGGCCGGCGGCGCGGGAGGGTTTGGCCCTGCTGAGGCCGCCCCGTGTGCGCCGCCGGCCGGGCGGCGAGCTCATCATTTCGAGGTTGGAAAAGGAGGGTGCAAAACTATGAACATGGGGTGTGCTGTTCATGGGCAGGGGGTTGATTGTGTTTGTAGGGGGCGTGCTGTGCGCACCGAGGCAAGCAACTGGGGGTTGGATCATCCTTCAGCTAATCCACCGATTATCACTTATCATTGTTTCCTTTGAAGAGGAGAAAAGAACTGCCGGCAAGCAAACGGGGTGAGCCGTTCAGAGGGTGAAAAAGCGCAGCGTGAGGTGGGGAGTCAACAATACACACATACATCCTTGCATGGTTCGGGCCGGACGCGCTGCGTGCGGCGGCCGCTTTTCGCGAGCGCGCTTGCACGCGCGAGGCGAGGGCGGCGGGGTGCATTAAGAGTGCACCTGATCACAGGCGATGCGCCGGCCAAGGAGTGTGTGGGGCGAGGGGCGCGCATAAACAGGTGGCGCGCGAATAAAGCAGGGGCAAGGTGCTCCCCAGCCAAAGCCATCTACGCAGCCCAGAAAGGGCCTTCAGGCCGCCGCGCCGCCGCAGAAGAGCCCCACCAGCTCCTCCGCGCCCTCCCCCAGCGGGTCCTCCCCGAAAAAGGGCCCCAGCCGCCAGCCCAGCCCCTCGATGACTTTCAGCTCCACGTCGGCGGCCTGGTCCGGGCCCACGGGGCGGCGCTGGCCGGTGAGGGCGGACAGCATGTAGCACAGCAGGCCCTGGGCGTGGACCTGGGGGCGGCAAGGGTGGCGTTTGCGATGTATAGGTTTTGCACACGCACGCACTCTGGGTGCTTGCAGCTTGCGTGGCAGGGGCGGGCCGGCGCCGCATGTGGGCAGTGGGCGGTGGGGCGCAGGCAAGTCGCAAGAGGCAAGCGCAGGCGCAGGCGCTTCCGGGGCTGGAAGGGCGCAAGCTGAGAGAACACCTGCCCGTGCCGCCCAACCCCTGCCAGTAAAGTTCCCATGCGCCGAGCCCGCGCCTCCCACCCACCTGGTCTGCAATTTTGGTGGCCAGGAAGATGCAGGTGAACTGGGTGGAGCGCAGCATGGGCTCCAGGTCGGCGGCCTCAGAGGGGGTCGCCATCGGCAGCGGCGCCTGGGGGCACGGGTTAGGAGGGATGTTTTGAGGGGGCGGGCGAGGCCAGCCGAGGCGGTGCGGGTCGGGGCTGGGGCGGAACGGCGGTGCAGCGGCGGGGCGCTCAAGGCAAAGCCCTCCCTGGCTGCCGAAAGAAGAAGCCACAAGGCGAGCAGGCGCGCGCGCGCGTGCCTCGAGGGTCGGCGGCAGCCCGCGGCAGCTGGCGGCGAACGCCGGGCAGCGCCGCGCGACGCGCCCCAGGTGCGGCAGCGCGGCCAGCAGGCGCTGGAAGTAGGAGGAGCCGAGGGCCACGGCAAACGCGGGGAATTGCCAGGCAACGCCCATCTGGAACTCGGGGGACTCAGGGTGGACGGGCTGGAAGGTCACGTTGCCTGGGGGCGGGGCGGGGCGGGGCAGGGGGGTTCGAGCGGTTTCGGAGGGAAATGGGTGTTTTTGAATTGGCGGCTGGGCTTGGCGGGCTCCCATGCGAGGGCGTTTGGCCGGCGATCCAGCAGGGAATGGGCAATGCATGCCATGCAGTGCATGAGTGCATGCCATGCACTGGGCCGCATGCGGGCGCACCCCCGCTCCCAACACGCAGCTCACCCGGCAGCGCGATGCGCGCCATGACGGCGTTGGCCACGGCCAGCGCCGCGGGGCTGTTGTCGGTGTAGACCGAAACCCGCGCGCAGCGCAGCCGCGCGCGCGCCGAGGCGGCCGGGCTCGCCGCGGCCGCCGCGCCGGCGGGTGCCGCGGCGCGGCGCGCCGCGGGGCTGGCGGCGCGCGACTCGGCCATCTGCTCGTCGTCGTCATCGTCGCAGCCCTCGCTGTCGCTGCCGGCGACGGCGGTGCAGCTGCGGCCGCCGGCGTGGCACAAGCTCTCGTTGCACTCGAGCAGCGTCGCGGACGAGCCGCCGCTGCCCTGGCTCGCCACTGGCGCGTGCACCACGTGCGCAACGGCGGCGACGGCGGCGCTCGCGGCGGCGTGCAGGCGCGCGGCCAGGCCGGTGGCGGGGTGGTGCGCGGCCGCGGGCGCCGGCGCGGGCGCGTGCGGCGGCAGGTCGCCGGCGGCGGCGGCGGCGGCGCCGCGGCGGAGGGCGTAGAGCACGGACGACGAGCCGCCCGCGGCGCGCACGGCGGCGGCGTGCTGCATGGCCAGGTGCAGGTCGATCGACAGCGCCGTGCCACCGCACGCGCCCGCCGGCGCGCCTGCGGTGAGGCGCTGCGCCTGCGCCTGCGCCTGCGCCTGCGCCTGCGCCTGCGCCTGCGCCTGCGCCTGCGCCTGCGCCTGCGCCTGCGCCTGCGCCTGCGCCTGCGCCTGCTGCTGCTGCTGCTGCTGCTGCTGCTGCTGCTGGGCCTTCATGTGCTGGGGCGCCGCCGCGCCCGCTGCGGCGGCGGCCGCCGCCGCAGCCTGAAGGCGCGCGCGCTGCACGGCGAGCGCCTCGCCGGTGCGCCGCCGGTGCTCGGCGTACAGCGCCGAGCCGCCGTCGAGTGCAGCGGCGGCAGGGGCGGCCGGCGGTGCGAAGGGCGCCGTGACGAGGCGTGGGCGCGGGCATGCGGGCTGGTCGCGGCCGCTGTTCATGCCGGCAAGCACGTCGTCGGCCCACTCGTTGTCATCGATGGGCTTGGGCGGGGCGCGGTGGTGGGCGTGGCGCCCTGCGTGTGCGTGATTGGATGGGCGATGGTCAGGGGCCGCCCACCCCAGCCGGAGCTCAGCTGCATGGGGGCCGCATGCGGGGCGGCACGGCGCATGGCAGGCATGGTCATGCGGGCGCCTGCCTACGACTGTCGCCCCTGGGGCCGCATGCGCATGTGGTGGCAGCGGCGGCGGCCCACTCTGCGCGCGCACGCCGACCTCGGACTCGGCGCTGGCCCCGCTTTGCCCCACCGTTCGCCCCGCCACCGCGCAGCTGCCCTTCAAACCGGAAGCGCGCGCAATGCCCTTCCCTTGGCCCGGGCGGGGGCCTCAGCGGGGGATCGTGCGCTCACCCTCGCCCTCCCGCGCCGGCCCCTGCACCGGCCCTGCAGCGCTCCAGGCGCCACCGTAGGCGGCGCCCTGCCTTTCGTAGCCCGACTGGGGCACGTAGGCCCCGCGGGAGGGCCCGTTGACGAAGCACATCGTCGCCGGCGGGCTCTCGGAAGTAGGTCGGCCAAGGCTCGCCGTCCTGGCTGTCTGGGGCCCTCGGCCGCGATGTATTGGGCCGAGGGGACCTATCTAGGGCGATCCGGGCCGCATGGGGCGCGCGGGGCTGCAGCGGGGCGCGGCGCGATCGGATCGCGCTGGTCAGGGGGCGCGTCTGCGGGCGGTCCAGGGGTCTTGAACGGCCTTGGAATGCAAAACGGACGCAGGTACATCCGGGAAACGACAACGAGGCCGCGGGGAGGGCGCTGCTTTGAGGGGCGTCGGGGGGAAGGCGCGCGGGCGGGCGGCGCGACCCTCGTTCGAAACGCTCCCGCGGTTGCGCCGCGTGCACATAGGGCGGCGCGCTTAATGGGATGCAGTCTTCTGCATCGGGGTTGCTTGCGGCATGTCCCTGAACGCCGCTGCAACCGCAGCCCCTTTGCCCCAGCTGCGTGCTCCGTCAGCGCATTGGCCAGTCCAGCCTGCCTCGTTCACCCGCCAGCTTTGCCCGCAAGCCCGCTGCCAAGGGCTTCATACGAGGGAAGAGACAAGCACGGTTTACCCGCAACGTAGCGAGCAGCACAGCAAGAGGCGCGAGGGCGCGGACCGCGACGACGAAGGGAAGAAAACAAGTGACCAGTTTAACCCGCAGTGTGCGTGGGTGTGGGTTCGGCAGGCGCCACGCTGCGGGCGGAGCCAAGGCTGCGCGTCGTGGCCCCGCCGGGCCGAGCCTGCATTTTGAGGGGGCAGCTGGCCGGCAGCGGCGGCGCCGGCGGAGCGCACAGCCGAGCGCCGTGCACGCCGGGCCGTGCGCGCGCGCGCGAGGGGAAACAGTCGAGCGAATCGAACAGATCCCCTTCAAAGGGGCATCCAAACCGAGCAGTTTGAAAGGGGGCTGGTTTGGGCGCGGCCGGCGGCACCCCAGGAGGCGCGCACGCCCAGGGGCGGCGCATGCGGGGGCCGCCAGCGACCGGTCGGCCATGTATTGTCTCCATGTGGGGTTGCATGCTTGCGCGGTCGTGCTTCGGCGCGCTGCAGGCCGGGGGGCGCAGCAGTGCGATTGCATTGCTGCTGCTGCGCGCGCAGCAGAGGGCGCGCATCGGTGTTTTTGAAACGGCGGCGTGGTGGTGCATGAGGCGGGGCTTGGGGCGGCGCAGCAGTGCTGTGGATGAAGTTTGAGGCGAGCCAGCGGCGAGCAGCGGGGTGGGGTGTCCCACCGCACTGGCGCAAGAATCCCGCGTGTGGCGCGCGCCTAGACCGCCGCGCCGTTGGCTTCGTAGCGCGCGGCGGCGCCGTTGCTGTGGTGGCCGTTGCTCTTTTGGGCATCAGGCAGCAGCTGGTGCCTGCTGGTGGCCGCCGAGCGGCTGGCGGGGGCGCCGGCGTCGGCGAGGCCCGACGCGTAGCTGGGCTTTGGGGTGAAGGCGTGGCTCGAGGGGTTGTAAACGCGGTTCCGGATCACCTGGGTTCGTTTGGAGGTTTTTTCTGCGTTGTTGGGGGGCTTCTCTTCGCGTTTGGCAACGTGCGGTGGCTGGCTCGTTGGCTGGCCACATGCGGCAAACCAGCTGCGGGCCGCAGCACCTGATGTTCATGAGTGGCACAGGCCACGGCAGGCACGCGTGCGCATCCCACGCGCGCGCGCGCGCCGCGGACCGCGGCGGAACCCACCTGCTGCCGCTTGTTCTCGAGCACGAGCGCCGCCAGCCCCAGCAGGCCCAGCACGGTGGCCGTGGGCGCGACCCAGTACTCCAGCTTGTCCCCCTGGATGCCGTGGACCAAAGCGATGCCGATGCCGCAGTTTGCAATGCCTGGGGGGCGCGCCGTTTCAAGGGGGCGAGGGCGGGGTGGGTGGGTGGATTGGGGTTTTAGAATTGGATATTTGGGTTTCAGGCGCTGTTTGGGGGCGCGCCCGATTAAGGGGCAGGCGCGAACAGGAGCAGGAGCACAACAGCACGCGCGCGCGAGGCAAAGCTGGTACGCTGCGCACCGCTGAGCATCGTGGCAAAGCCCCAGCTGTAGTGCAGGGCGCGCCAGTTGTCGCGGCTCTCATGCGTAATCCCGGGCCTGGGGGGTTGGCCGGGTGGGTGGGTGCAGGTCGCGCGTTGGGTTTGGGGGGTGTGGTTGGAAGGGGGCGCAAGGGGGGGGAGGCAGGGGTGCGGCAGTCCAGACGGGGTTGGGAGCCAATACGCCTGCTTTGCAGCGCCTAAGAAAGACCCCGCGGCGCGGCGCGCACCGCTTGTGGCCGATGCCCGCCTGCAGCACGGCCGCCACCACGGCGGCCAGCCCCAGCGCCATGTGGGGCGTGTACAGCTTGTTCACGCCCTTGCGGTCGTCCCCAAAAAACGCAAACACCAGGATCGTGCCCGCCACGGCCGCCAGAATGGCGAGCACCTGGATCCTGATGTGAAGGTGGAACCACCCGGGATGGATCTTCTCGGCGGCATGGTCGCCGTAGAGCCATTTGTGGCGCGCGAGCAGCGCGCCCAGCGGCATCAGCAGCCCAAACGCCGCCAGCATCAGCACGCCGTGCGCGACGCGCGCGCGCGAGGCGGCGGCCTGGGCGGCGTCGTCGTCGGGCACGACCAGCGTGGGGCGGGCGCCGGCCAAGGCGGCGAGCGCGGCGGCGTCGCCGGACGCGGCGGCGAGGAGGGGCCGCAGGTCCGCGACGTAAGACCCCCAGCGGCTGTGCTCGACCAGGGCGTGATCTGGGGAGGAGGCCCAGATCATCGGGGCGCCTTGGGTTGGGGTTTTTTGGGGGAGGGGGGGAAGGGTCGGCCTCTCAGTCGGCGGTCGCGAGGCGGCAAGCCAAGGTCAAGGCTGCCTGCGAACACCAGGCAGGGGACTGCTGGGGTGGCGTGCACTCTGGATGCAGAAGCAGGTCAGCGAGGCCGCCACAGACGCGCCCTGGCGAAGTAATCAGATTTGCCCCCCAAAATCCGGCGCGCACCGTCCTCGTTCAGCTTGGGCACCGCCTTGGCCGCCGCCTCGGACAGCGCGCGCGAGAAGCAGACCGTGGTCGCGCCCGCCTCGGACACCACACCCAGGTTGGAGGCCCAGCCGGGGGCGGCGTCCGTGGGGGCCACCTCGTAGGAGGTCAGGTGGTAGCCAGACACCTGGCGCGCGAGCGGTTGGTCATGGCAGCGGGGGAAAACTTCAGCAGGCGAGCTTCAGCCGGCAAGGTTAGGGGCTGCCGGCGCGCTTCGGGGCGACGCCTTGCAAAACGGAGCTGCCGCAGCGCAGCGGCAAAGCCAGCGCTTGAACGCCGCCGAGCCTGACCAATCCCGACCAGCCAGCCAGCCGACCAGTCAGCCAGCCAGCCCTGAGCCCACCTTTGCCGTGCCGTCGGGCGCCACCCAGCCGATGACTGCGTCAGAGGGGTACATCTTGCCCGGCCGCGCGGTGAAGCCCAGGGCCGCGTAGCCCTACGCATGATTGTGTGTGTTGGTGGGGCGCGCGCATGTGTGTGTTGAAGGAAGGGTGTGTTTGGAGGCGTCGTGTGTTGATGGAGCTTGGAGGAGGCTGCGCCAGCCATCCACGACTCGAGTGCTGCACCAGCGGCGCCGCAGCGGCGGCTGCGGCCCTTGCTCCCTCTCGCGTGCCACGCCCCGACCAACCACGCAGCGGCCAGCACGAGGAGACAGGGCGCGACCCCGACCGACCCTCCTCCTCGCCCACCCACCGGCTCCATCCCTTCGTACGCAAAGTGCATCAGCTGCTGCCCCGCCTTGGCCGCCGCCGCGCCGCCCGCCGCGCCGCGCGTGCACGCATTGTCCGGCGGCGCGCCGCCGAGAGAGTAGTGGACGCGCGTGCCGCGGCGGGTGGTGGCCACGCATGAGTAACCCAGCTCGGACGGCGTGCAGCCGGGCACGGCGGCGGCCTTGACGGCCTTCGCCCCGGCCGCCGCGGGGGCCTTTGCAGCGGCGGGCTTTGCCGCGGCGGCGGCGGCGGCGGGGGCTTCCGCAGGCTCGGCGGGCGCCACGGCCGCGGCCGCAGACTTGGGCACGGCCTTGGGCGCCGCGGCCGCGGCGGCGCCCGCGCCGGAGCACGCCGCCGCCGCGCAGGCCGGGTCTACGGGCAGCGTCGCGCGCGCCGAGTGGAAGCCCCCGCTCGACCCCTTTGCGCTCGTGACGTGCAGCCCCGCCGCCACGCCCTTGGGGGCGCAGGGCACCTTCATATCCACTGCCAGCGAGGGGCCGCGGTTGGGCTTGAGCTCGACGTGGCGGTTAGGGCTGAGGGATTGGGGGAGAAGTTTTTTTTTGGGGGGGGGGTTGTTGAGGGTGCTAATTGGGGGTTGTTGAGGGGCTGGTTGGCTCGCTTGGCCGCCTGCGCGGCGGCGGCTTCGGGTTGCAGGCATCTGCCTTTTTTTCAGTGCCCCTTTGGCGACGGCAGCCCCAGCACGAAAAGCGCCGGGGACCGAAGGCGCACCATGCCGGGTCCTCGGGCACAAACGTGCCAACCGAGGTGGTCAGGAACGCCAGACGCGACTCGGGAAAGTCAACCTGCGGTCAAAGGGGTTACGTGGCCGTCCGTTTGGCTTGGGTCAGACCCTGCAAAAGACGGCGCATGGCGCTGCGGCGGGCAGGCCGGCAGGCTTTCGCGCCCTTTCTGCTGCTGCGGCGCGCATTCGCGCCCAGCGCCCCCCGGCGCGTCACCCGCGCGCGCCTGCACGGTGTAGGTTACGCCTGGGCACAGCTTCGCCGCGGGCGCGCCGGCCTTCGACGTCACGGTGAACTTGGTGGCGCTGCGGGTGTGTTTTGGGCGCGGGGATGGGGGTGAGACCGAGGGGCCGGGCCCAGGGGGGCCGCTCCGGCGCCGCCGCTGCGCCGCGTTGGGCCCAATCGCAGCTCCCCCCGCAGCTTCCCAGAGCGCCCGGTGCGGCCGGCGGCTGCCGCCGCCGCCGCGTGCCGTGACCCGACAGGCTGGCAGCGCGCCCTACGGTGCCGCGCGGGCTGCACGGGGGCCGGCGGCATGCGGGCTGGGCCACCGGCGCGCGCCACGCGCGCGACGCACCTGTCGGCCACCGGCGCGGCGTGCTCGGCCTCTGCAAAAGCGGCGGCGGCGGGTGCGGAGCGGTTGAGGGGCTTCCGCGGTCGCCAATGGCCGTGATGCGCATTGCCCAGCGCGCGCTCGCGGCCTCACCTTGCTTGGAGGGATGCGCGTCGCTGGCTGCCGCGGTCGCGCCGCGCTCGTCGCTGGGCAGCTCCGCCCACAGGACCGGGTAGGCGTCCGCAACACAGTACAGACACGCCAGGCCCAGCAGGACCAGAGCGGCCGGCCTCATCGCGGCCAGGAGGTCAACACAGCGGGGTTTGAAGGGCGCTGCAGCTCGTTTTCGGTTCACTAAACGGACATTGGGACAAATAAGATCGATCGCGGGCCGATATGGGCTGCGACCAAGCCGGCAGGCCGCGATTTATGGCACCGGGTGTGGGTTTTTGCATATCGGTGCGGGGCGCGCAGCCCGACGCGCGCAGTGAGAGAGCTTCGTGTCAGGGTAGCGCTTCGAGCAGGCGCTGTGCGCCACCAGCTTGAACTGCCTGACGCTAGGCCAGGCCGAGCTCGCGGGCCTCGGGGGTCTGCCTCGCCCTGGGCAAACCGTATGTGCGGCGTCCTTGAATAGAACCGTGCGGCGGCGGCGGCGGCTGGGGAAGGCTCGTGACCACAAGCACAGGCCGGCAGCACGCCGCACGCTGCGCGCGCCGCGCCGCGCCGCGCACGCATGGCGGCCGCCCCGCCGGGCCCCGCGCCCTGGGTGGGCAAGCACGGCGTCCGGCGGCTTCAGAGCGAGTTTAGGTGGGGGCCGGCGGGGGCGGCGGGGCCGGCGGCCAGGGTCGCGAAGCGAGCGCGCCGGATGCCCCCGCCCTGCCTGCGGTGCGGCGCGCGCAAGGCGGCGCTGCGCGGCTGCCGCCCACCCCCCCCCCCCCCCCGCCTCGCGCCGCCGTCAAACCCCAACAGGGACCTGTCCAAGCAGGCGGCGGAGGGCAAGCTGCACTACGAGGTGCGGCCCCTTCTGACACAGCCCTGCTGCCATGCATGGCAGCCATGCGGCGCTCCCGCGGACTGCTCTGCAGCGGCCCCCCGCCAGCCGCGGCCCGACGCGGCACCCCCCCCCGCGCACCCTCCCCTCCCGCAACCCCCAATCAGGTCGAGCTGGTCGACGACGACTGGCGCCGCTGGCAGATCAAGCTGCCGCCCGCCGCCTTTGACGACGACCTCCCGGGGGGCCGCGATCTGAGGGAGGACCTGCGGCGGCTGGCGCGCGAGACGGGGGGCGGCTACTTACTAATGGAGGCGCGGTTCCCGGACAACCCTGAGAACTACCCCACGCAGCCGTTCAAGCTGAGGGTCACGTACCCCAGGCGCGCGGGGGGCCGGGGGCTGGGGCGGGGCGGGCGCCGGGTTGCGCGGCGCTGGGTGGCTGGGGGGGATGGGGGAAATCGGTATCGGCGGCGGCCCCTGCCTGCGCGCGCACGCAGCTTTGGTGCGCGGCGCGCAGAGAGGCTCTGGCTGCGCGCGCCGTCCTGCCCCTGCTACACACGTCTGTGCGCCCGCGCCGGCGCGGTCTCATCCGCCCCGCCCTCCCCCCCTCGGGCCCCAAACCAAACGCAGGTGCACGCCCTACACGGGGCACATCACCGCGGGCGGCAGCGTCTGCATAGAGGCGCTCACGCTGTCGGGCGGGCCGGGCGCGTGGCAGCCGTCCTTCGGCGTCGAAAGCATCATGAACGTGAGGGGGCGCCCTGGGGCAATGGGTCCCTTTTCCCGCGCCCCTGCTTTTCTTGCCCACGCCCCCGGCTTTTTCTGTCGGGTGGGGAGCGCCGAGGGCGCCGCATGCGTGCGCGCGCCCAGGACAGACGCCCCGCGCCCGCTCCCCGCATGAACGCCCCCGCCCCCAGATCGTGATCTGCAACGCCGTTGACTGCGAGGTCAGGCAGGTCAACACGCCCGGTGGGCTGCAGCGGGTGAGCCGGCGCGCCGCCACCTGCCTGGAGCCGTTTCCGCCCGCTTTTGAGGGCCCCCGGAATGGAAGGCGGGCACGTGTGCGATGCCCGAATGCCGGCAGGAGCAGTGTGCTTCCTCCCCCATGGCCCTCAAACATACCTCGTTCAAACCCTCCGCGCGCACCGAGCCACCCCGCCCGCCCCTGAAGCCCGCGAGACAATGCCGCCGCGCCCCGCCCAGGTCGGCCCCCTGCGCGTGGACTTCAGCCGCCGCCGCAACGGCGTGCGCGCTGAGTACTCGGAGGGAGAGGCGGACGCCGCGTTCCAACGGATGGTGGCGCACCACTCGGCAAACGGCTGGGGCGGCGGCGACGACGGCGGCGGCCCTGGCGGCGGCGGCGGCGGCCGCGGCGGAGGGCCTGGGAGGGGCAGGGCCGGCGGCGGCGGCGGCGGCGGCTGGTACCACAACCCCTACAGTGGTGGCCGCGGCGGCGGCGCCCCGGCGCCGCCGCTGCCGCCGCCGCCGCTGCCGCTGCCGCAGCCGCCGGTGCTAGCGGCGGCGGCGCTGCGGCCGTCGGCACCTCTGGGGTTTGGCGCGCCCTCCCCCTTGCCGGCCGGCGCCGGCAGCTTTGGCGCTAGCTGGGCCGCCGGCCTTGCTGCGGGGGCGGCCGGCGGTTTTGGTGGGGGCGGCCTGTTGAGCTCCATGCCAGGTGCCCCTCCCTCTCGGCCGCCGCCGCCGCCGACCTCCTGGGCAGCCTCCTCTCCCGGCATGGGGCCCAGCGCCGGCGGCGGCGGCGGCGGTTATGGTGGCGGCGGTTTTGGTGGCGGCGGTTTTGGTGGCGGCGGTTTTGGTGGCGGCGCCTACGCGAGCAGCGGCGGCGCCGGCGCCGGCGGCGGTGGCGGTGGCGGTTATGGCGGCGGCGGTTTTGGTGGCGGCGGTTTTGGTGGCGGCGCCTACGCGAGCAGCGGCGGCGCCGGCGGCGGCGGCGGCGGCGGCGGCGGCGGCGGCGGCGGCGGCGGTGGCGGCTTCGGGGCTCCCGGGGTTGCGCCGCAGCGGGCGCATCAACCGCCCGCGGGCGGGGCGGGCGCAGCGGCCCGGGCAGCTGCTGAGGTGATAGTTGACCTTACAGAGGACGACGCCGGCACCCCGAGTTCCCTGCCCAAGCGGCGCAGAGAGCCGTATGGGGCCGCCCAGCAGCAGCAGGCGCAGCAGCAGGCGCAGGCGCAGCCGCGGCGGCGGCCGCTGGCGGTGGTGCCCGGCCGCGGCGGGGGCTTTGCGGTGGACCTGACTTTGGACGACGAAGACGACGAAGAGGACGTCGGGGGCGGCTCCGGTGCGCAGCCGCAGCCGCAGCAGAAGCGGCCGAAACCGCAGCCGCTGGAGCGGCAGCCGGCGCCGCGGCCGCAGCACGAGGTGCGGCCGGACCAGCCGCGGCCGGAGCGGCGGCGGCAGCCCGCCGACGGCGGCGGGGGCAAGGCGGCGAATGCGGCGGCGTCAGAGCTGCTGAGGCGGCTGGGGGCTGACAGTGTTGACCCCTCAGTGGTGGCAGAGCTGATGGCCCAGGGCATGGATGAGCGGGAGGTGGGGGCGCTTGGGGGCCGGTTCCGGGAGGGTTGTGTTTTGGGGGGGAGGGGGTGCGTTTGCAGGACCCGCGCCCCGCAGGCCCTCAACGTGCGCCCACGCCTTGCTTGCAGGGCCCTGGCGCGTGTGTTTTCGACTCCCTCCCAGCCTCAAGTCCTCAACATACCCCTTACTCAACCCGAACCGCAACCCCCCACCCACCCCCAAACTCGGCAGCTGGCTGAGGCAATGGCCATCGACCTGGACGCCCGCCCCGCCGCCGCCGAGGCGATCTCCCTGCTTGAAAGCCAGACGGACGCGCTGCCATTCGAAGAGCCGGCCGGCGGTGGCAGTGCCGGCGGCGGGGCGGCCGCCTTGGACGAGGGCGCGGCCGGCGGCGGCGCCGGCGGGGCGGGCGGCGCGGGCGCCGCGGGCGCGGCCGCCCAGCGGGAGATCGAGCGGCTCAAAAAGCGCCTCGCGCGCGCCGCCGCCGCCGCGGCCGAGGCGGAGCTCGAAAAGGCCCAGGCCGAGGCGGAGCGGCGGCGGCTGGCCGCGGAGGCGGCCGCGGCAAAGGCCAAGGCCGAGGCGGCGGCGGCGGCCGCGGCGGCCGCGGCGGCGGCGGCCGCGGTCGGCGCGGTCGGCGGCAGCGGCAGCGGCCGGCTGAGGGCGGCCAAGCCGGCGCACTGGGCGCCGATGAGCGCTGGGGAGGAGGACAGCTGCAAGCTCGTGGAGCTGCCTATCCCGGGTGGGCGCTCCTCGTAGGGTTTTTTTTTCGGGGCCGTTCGGGCGCGCGCGCCGCTTTCCGCCGCGAGCGCTCCCTGCCTGTTTGCTGCCCAGGCCTGCCCACCCTCGCGGAAGCCGCGCCGCCGCCCCCGCCGAGCGCCGGCAGCCCGCCTCATTCCGACCCGCCCCTTCCCCCACCCCCCCCGCCCATGTCTACAGACGGCCTCGGCGGCCCCACGCCGGAGGAGCGCGAGGCCGCGGCGCTCGCCGCCGCCGAGGCCGCGCTGCCCCGCGGCAAGCTGGACGAGCTGATGGCCAACGGCCTGCCCCGCACCGACGCCGTCGCCGCGCTGACGCACAGCAACGGCAGCCTGACGGGCGCGATCGAGTTCCACATCGAGAGCCTGCCGCTCGGCGGCGCGGCCAAGGCGCTCGAGGCGCGGCGCGCGGCGGCGCAGGGCCAGGCGGGCGCCGCGGCCGCAGCAGCAGCAGCGGCGGCAGCAGCGGGCGGGGACGCGGCGCAGCGGGCTCTCGAGGACGAGGCGAGGGAGGTGCTCAGCCTGTTCGCGCGCCACATGGGCGCGCTGCCACCGCAAGCCCACGGCGGCGGCGGCGGCGGCCGGCGGCGGAGCCGCGGCGGCGGCGGCGGCGGCGTTGCGTGGAGCCAGCGGCTCAAGGTCAGGTGCCTGGAGCGCGTGCAGAACTGGCGGCTGTGGACGGGCTACTGCCTCAAGCGAGAGTGGGTGCTGCTTTTGGGGGGCCGGGGTGCTGAGGGCTGGGGGTGGTTGGAGCTTGCTGGGGGGGAGGTCGAAAGGGGTTGGCCGGAAGGGGCGCGGCGGCGGCACGATCGTTGCGGGCAAGCGGTAGGAAACAAAGACCGCTGAAAACGCGCGCCGCGCTGCCCTACAATGCATACCTGAGCTCAACGCCGCACCCCGCCCGTCGTGCGCGCCGGCCCCGCAGGCACATCCAGGACGAGCTCGTGTCCGCTATGGGCCCCCGCCACGGGCGCCTCAACGAGCACCGCCTCTTCCACGGCACGCCGTCGAGGGACAACATCTACTCCATAATCGCGAGCGGGTTCAAGGCGCGTGCGGGGGGGGGGTAGAAGGGGGGCTGGGCCTGGGTGTTGGGGGTGGAGGTTGCGGGAGGGGGAATGGGTGGGGTGTTGGCGCCTCTTTTTACGGACGCCAGCCGTTTCGACACGCCCCGACGCCCCTCCTGAACCCAAAACCCAAAACCCCTGCCCACGGCTCAAAACAGGCCCAATACTCAAACATGGGCGGCGCCATGGGCGCGGGCGTCTACTTTGCGGGTGGGTCGAGCGTGGGGAGGGAGGGGGGTGGGCGAGACGAGCTCGGGGGCCTGGTCGCGCTTGCTTGAGGCCTCCGTCGCGCCGCCTCGGCCGCGCTCACCAGCCCCTAGCCGCGGGGACAAACGCCCCCGCCAACGCCCCCCCTCCCCCTACCCCCCGAAACGCACCGCACCGCAGGCAACGCCACCTACAGCCACTCCTACAGCGCCGGCCAGGCCTCCAACGCCGGCGCCGGCCTGGCCGCGCCGCCCGGCTTTGCCGGCTTGGGGCCGCCGGGGGCCGGCGGGTTCGCGGCGTGGATGGGCCGCGGCCCCGCGCCCGCGCCCGCGCCCGCGGCGGCGGCGGCGCGGCCGCCGGGGCACGCCTGGAGGGGGACTTATGCGATGCTCATCTGCGACGTCACACTCGGGCAGATTGAGGTGGGCGCGCGCGCGCGCGCGGCGCTCCTCCCCCCCCTGCTGTTGTGCGCGCGCTGCCTCGGACGACCCCAGTTCCAGCCTCACCCCCCAATCCACACCCTAACCACCCTGACCCACCACACCCCACCCGCACCGCAAACCGCCCCTTCCAACCCCTCCCGCACCCCTCCCAAACCCCTCCCACCCCTCCCAAACCCCTCCCCCTCCAACCCCTCCCGCACCCACAATCGCAGCTGGGCCGCGCCGGCATGCGCATCTGCAGCCCCGGCTTCCACGGCGTCTCAAACAGCGGCGCGGCCAGCGTGGGGCGCACCCCCAACGACATCTTTGCGGTGTTTGACAACCACCAGGCATACCCTGCCTACATAGTGCACTACGACATCTAGCTAGCTCGGGGCGGGGTTTAAAAAGCTCAAAGCTTACGAGGGAGTTAGCGAGCCTGCCGGCACCACCCCGACGGGGGGTCGGCGGCGGTGAGTAGTGCAGCCGGGGGTGTGGAGTGGGGCGGGCGCTCGCCGGCCAACGGTCGGTGGCGGTACGGCGGCGGCGCGCTTTGGGCGCTGGCGGGCCTTTTCCATCCCAGGCAGAGTTTTCCCTTCCCTGGCCAGCCCTTCCTACCCAAGTTCAGTACACCCCCAACAGACAGGTGTAGCCAAGTCAGCTCCGGCCGGCATTTTCTTTTCGAGCAGCGCAGGGCAGTCCGTAGCGGGTTTCCATTGCTTTGCCTTTTCAGCGTCAGAACGAAGAGCAGACGAACAGGCGTGCACGGCCCCGCCCCTGGGCGCCTGCCACCGCCGGCGGCGGGAATGACGCAGTTGGGCCCCGCCTCGCGCGGGCCCTCCCTTTCGCCCTCCCTTGAGCCGGCCGCGCGCCCCCCGGCCTTGTGTAATCAGTTGGCGGCGAGGCCTCGGGGTTAAAAGGGGGTTGCGAGCTGTGCAGGGGGCTGCGTTTGCCTGGTGTTTGCTGCGTGAGCAGTGCGGGCGGCGTGCTGAGCAAATACGGCGGGGGATCGAATGGCGGCGTGGCGGTATCTAGTTGGCAGCCGTCACCGGCGCCGCCCCGGGTCCGCAGTGGGTCTTGCACCCACCGGCGCCCTCAAAACCGCGAGATCTCCCTTGCGTTGTCATTCTTGCGCGTGTATCACCCGTGTGCCACCGGAGAGAGCCCTCCAAATCCGTCAGGAACTTGCAAAAGGCGCGTCACTTCCACTCCGCCTGCCGGTCTGCCCCCCCGGACGCTTCTGTGGGTTGTTTGTTCGTACAGGTTCTTTCAGTCGAGCTCCGCCCCGGAGAAAAGCCGGTCACACCCGAGTTGCCGAAGAGAGACCGAATCAAACCTTACGCGCGAGCCCTAGCCCCCAGTGCGCTGCCACACCGCCGGTCAGAAAGTTGGCGATCCGTCCTCGATAGCTAAGCGCCCTCGGCCGCCGCCAGACGCCGCGCACGCGCCGCGCGACCGGCGACCCTCTTCCCCCGCGCCGCGCGTCGCGCCGCTGCCCCACCGGCCGGCCGCCCGCGCAGCCATGGCCGTCGGCCGCGACGGCTCGGCGTCGACGCACGTCGAGCGCACGGCGTCGGCGATGACGACGGGCAGTGGAATGGACGCCCACGGGCTGCGGGTCCTCGGCCGCCTGGCGAGCATCCAAACAATGGAGGCTTACTCAAAGCCCGAGCCCGCGCGCCGCAAGAAGCGCGCGCTGCCGATGGCGGCGCTGCGGTGGTGGGCGGCGTGGGCCATCCCCGGGATCGGCATGTTCAGCGAGTGAGTCCCTCACGCGCGCGCGCGGGGACGGGGGAAGGGGGGGCGGCTGCGCCAGGGGGGCTGCCGACCGGTGGGCGGTGGTCCGCGGCCGGGCCTCTGCCGACGACGCCCCCCCCCCCCTGCGCACATGCGCACTGTACACACGCACGGCACGACACACGCCCCTCCCTCGCCCCCAGCCCCCCGCGTGCGAAGCCAAACCCCTCCCGCGCCCCCAACCCCCAAAAGGGCTTACATCATCTTCTCCATCGGCCTGATCAAGCCCTTCCAGAAGGCCGCCTTCCCGGATTGCTTCGAGACCCACACCGCCTGCTCCGTCGAGGAGGTGGGCGGGGGAAGGGGGGCGCGAGGCGGCGTGCGCGGCGGCGCGCGAGCACAAGGCGGCGCGCGGGCGCGAGGCGGCGCGTGGGCGTGAGGCGCCGCGTGGGCGCGAGGCGCCGCGTGGGCTCAAGGCCCGGGCCTTTCAAACCCGGCGCCTTGCATCGCGCCACAGCAGCCGCGGCGCGTCTGCAGGCTCAGCTCACAGCGCGGCCAAGGCAGGTTCACCCCCCCTCACCCCCACCCCAACCCCCCAAAACCTCCAAACCCCCCAAAGACCCCGCAAAACCCTCCCAAACCACTCCAACCCCCCCCAAAAACGCAGACCCACGTCATGAACTTCATTCAAATCGGGGGCATCATCATCGGCATGCTGCTGTTTGGCGCGCTGGGCGACATCATCGGCCGCGCCTGGGGCAGGTGGGCCGGGTTGGTGGCCGGGTTGGTGGGCCGGGTTGGAACTCGGGGGCATTTCATCCACCGGCTTGACGCGGTCGTTGAGGTGCCTGCCTCTTCTCTGTCTTCTGCCAGCACGGGGAGATGCACGGTTTTGGGGCAGTTATGCGCTGTGGGTGGTGCCTGTGGGGTCCATTGGGGGGAATGGACTCCGAGGCGCAGCGGCAAAGCCGAAACTGCCCCCCATGCGGGCTTTCAGCGGCGCTGCTGCCAAGCGCCGGGGCCGCCAAGCGGCGCGCGCCTCGGACCCGGCGCAGCGACCGGAGCCCCCACCCAAGGCCCTAAACCCCCGCAAAAACCCCCAACCCCCCGCAGCCGCATTGTGTCGAGCATCATGCTTGTCGGCAGCACGCTGCTGGTCTTTTCCGGGCTGATCTCCAACCCAGGTGTATACCTGCGGTTCTTCATATTCGCGCAGACCTTTTACGGCCTGGGCGTGGGGGGAGAGGTGCGCACGCCGCGTACACATGCTGACATGCACATGGGCATGCACCCGCGCCTGCAATTGCGCCTGCGCCTGCGATTGCACGTTTGCGGGACGGCTTGTGTTGGGCAGAGGCGGCTGGCTGCGTCGTATCGCCTTGGTTAAAGCGCCCCGCACGCCCATGCTCCCGCAACCCAACTGTACCAAACATACAACCTCCCTCCAAAAAAAACATCACCCGGCTCCGCAGTATCCAATGGCCTCGGCCTCTGCAGCGGAGCGCTCCCAGAGCGACCCCGCGCTGCGCAACAAGAGGGGGCAACAGGTGGTGCTCACCTTCAGCCAGCAGGTGGGGGCGGGCGGGTGGGGGGTCGAGGATTGCTGCAGGTCTGCAAGGATTGCCGCCAACTTGCCCCGTTTCTGGCTTTGCAGCCGCTTGTTGCTGATGCTGGATTACTGTTGTGTGCTGCAGCCGCAGCTGGCGGCGTTGGAACTGGGAGCGCCCCTGAACCGCCACCCCAGCGCCAACCGCGCCGACCAACCGAAGCATGCCCTAAACCCTGAACCCAAAACACACCCAAAGGGCATGGGCAACTTTATCAACACCATCGTGATCCTGCTGCTGATGCTTATGCTGGGGCAGACGGGGAAGCAGCTGGAGGCGCTGGCCAGCCGCAACATCATCATCATCCAGGTGGGGGGGCGTTTGGGGGGAGGCGAGTATTGGTTGGGTTGTATTGAGCGGGCCATTTGTCAAGAAGGTTGTCAAGACGCGCCATTGGGAAACCTGGCCGCTCAGCCTTCCGGAACAGGAAAAGCGGCTGCCTTGCCAAGCAGCATAAGCCTTTTACACCGGTCAGCAAACCCGGAACGCACCGACGACCGCCCCCGCCGCACCCCCCCGGACCCCAGTTTGCCGTCGCGGCCGCCGTCAGCGTGTTCATGACGGTGTGGAGGTTCACGCGGCTCAAGGAGTCAAAGGTGGGGGGGGTTGGGGGGCTGAGGGGCGAACGGGCTCGTTTGCCTTTGCCAAGGGGCGAAACACGGCTTCTGGGGGTTTGAGAAGCCAACAGACTCGTTTTCCCCTGCCAAGGGGTGAAGCGCGTGCTTTGCTGGCTAGGGCTCGAGGGGCCCAGTTGCGTGTTCCCTCTCTTGTTGACCGGCTGCAAGACGCTAAACCGCGTGTGTTTTGCAATCGCTGACTGCGGCACAAGGAGCAAGCGGCTGCCGCCGCGCGCCGCCGAGCCAAAAAAAGCGCGAAACCCTGATTGCCGATCACGGATCGGCCGGAAAACGGAGAGGCTTGACGCGCCAACAAAAAAACACCGCCGGCGCGCAGGTTTGGAAGGCAGAGAGGGAGGACGCCATTGACATCACAGAGCACGTGGAGCACAAGCCGGTGGGGGGGGGTTCAGATCTGTACATATCTGTGCACGCGGGGGTCTAGCCGAGTCAACCTCGATCGCTGTCACAGTCAACGCCAAAGGCTGCGCTGCCAGGCAGCACTCAAAAGTTGAACCGCGAAAACCAGACCAAACCAAACCAAACCAAACCCAAACCCAAGCCCAAGCCCAAGCCCAAACCCAAGCCCAAGCCCAAACCCAAACCCAAACCCAAACCCAAACCCAAACCCAAACCCAAACCCAAACCCAACCCAACCCAAACCAACCTAAACCAAACCAAGCCAAACCACAAACCACAAACCACAAACCACAAACCACAAACCACAAACCACAAAACAAAACCGCCACCACAGGCCGGCCACATCTACCGCACCGCCCTCTCCAAGTTTGGCCCCCGCCTGTTCGCCACCTGCTTCGGCTGGGTGGCCAACGACTTCGCCTTTTACGGCAACAAGCTCTTCCAGTCGTCCTTCATAGCCGCGCTCTACCCGCAGGCGAGTCTCGGCGGGCTCTTTTGTCTTTTTCTGCCCTGCAGTTGGAACCCTGTGGGGTTTTGCGCAATAGGGTTTCGAAGTGGTTTGTTGGTGGGGGGCGGGCCGTGTGCACCCCAACAGCGTGGCTCCAAAGCTCTCCACGCCGCCCCCTGGCCACAAACGTCCAAAACCAACCGCCCCTTTGAACAAACCTGCCGTTGAAATCCAACCCGCCATCAAAAACGAACCCAGGCCACCCCCTTTGAGCGCATGCAGTGGACGCTGCTGAACAGCGCCGTGTCGCTGTGTGGCTACTGGGTGGCCGCCGCGCTGGTGGACAAAAAGTGGTACGGACGGCGCATCATGCAGGCGAGGGGGGGGCGCTGGCATAATTTTCGGGCTTTCGGGGTCAATGGGGTTTGGGGTTGTCCGCTGCGGCCGGCCGGCATCGGGGCTGGGCTCAAGGCCGGGACGGCCCTGGCGGCACAGCCGGCGTGGCATGCAGGCGAGCATGGTTCCGGCTGCTCGAGACTCTGTCAGAGCCAAAAGCCCAATTCCTGACCCTCACGAAAGACCCTCCAAAACTAAAAACCCCGATGCATAGACGGTCGGGTTTGTCATGATGTTCATCCTTTTCCTAATCTGCGGCGCCGGCTACGGCACGCTCACAGCCAGCGTCGCCGGCTACCGGGGGTTCCAGGTGGGGGTGGGGCTTTTGGCTTTTGGCTTTTGGCTTTTGGCCTTTGGCCTTTGGCCGTGGCTGTGGCTGTGGCTGTGGCTGTGGCTGTGGCTGTGGCTGTGGCTGTGGCTGTGGCTGTGGCTGTGGCTTTTGTTGCCGTCGCGCTTTGGGGTGGCATGTGGGACTGCGGGGCTTTGAAGTTGGCTGTTTCCCTTGGCACGGGCCATGGCATCTCTGAGCCCCCCCCCCCCCGATAAATCCCCCCCCAGACGCTCTACTTCCTGTCTTCGTTCTTCAACCAGTTTGGGCCCAACTGCACCACCTGGCTGGTCGCCGCTGAGGTGTTCCCCACCGACGTCCGCTCCACCTTCCAGGGCGTCAGCGCGGCGTGGGGCAAGGTGCGCGCTCGCGCTTTTTCGCGCCCGCTGCGTGGGGGCCAATGGCACGGGCGCAGGCCCCGCTGCATGCGCTGCCCAGTGCTTGTCGCTGTTCGCCCGCCGTGATGGCGCTGCGCGGCGCGAGCAAGCTCTGGCGGCGCCGGAGTGTGGGTGTCGCCAGAGCGCAAGCGTGGGGAGCGCCTCGCGCGCAGCACCGCCGCGGTCTGAAGGCCGTCTCTCAACTCCGAGCCAACCGATCGACTTTGGACCCCGCTCAACCGCAGGTCGGCGCGATCATCGCCGACGTCGTGTTTGGGCTGGTGGACACCCGCATGACTTTCTTCCTGGTGGGGTGACGGGGTGACGGGCTGACTCGTGGAGTGACCCGCTTGTTAGGGGCTGGCTGGTGGCTGTTTGATCGGCCGGCCGGCTGGATGGTTGGCCTCATCGAGGGGCCTTGGGGGCCGGCTGCTCCTTGACTGGCCGGCTGGGGGGCAGACTGCTTACCTCGCCCGACCAGAGCATGCAAAGCCGGGCCACAGCCGGAAACACCAATCAAACGCCGCGGCCGCCGCGCCAACCGCCGCGCCGGAAAACCCCAACAGAGCGCCGGGTTTGGCCTCGTGGGTGCGCTGGTGACGGTGGTGTTCCTGCCAGACACTACGGGCCTGCCCCTCGACGAGCTCGACAGGCTGGTGGGTTTATTTGATGTTCTTTGGCTGCATTCGGGTGTTTTTTCGGCCGGATTTGGTGGAGTTGCAATTAGCCTGTTTGGAGCTTGATGTCGGCTTGTTGGCCTTTGAAGTTTGATTGGCTCTGGTTTGGCTCGCACACCTTGCAAACCACCCGAAAATGGCCGAAACCCCCCATCTCCACTCCCTGAAAGAAACCCCCCAACAAACGCCCCCACCCCCCCCCTAAAACAACCCCCCAACAGCACAAGTACATGCTCACCGGCGAGTTCGAGCACTACCACGGCGACGCCGTCGCCCCCCGCCACCTCTCGCTCTTCGAGCGGTTCGCCCTCAAATGGGACACCCACCACAACCCCGACCTGGACGCCGCGCACCGCGCGGTGCAGGAGGATGCCGCCGCTGCTGCTGCGGCGGGCAAGGATCCCTCGGCGGTGGAGCTCATGAGGGTGGACAAGTTCGCGGACAAGTGAGGCGGCGGGGCGCCGGCGCCGGGCGGCGCGGCTTGAAGCCGCGCCGCGCGCGGCGTGCCCGCGCGCCCCGGCAACGCGGCCGGGATCGAAATTCAAATTGAATTCAAACCTCTGTCCCCGTTTGAAAAACGTGGATGCTGATCCACTCTCCTAGCTCTCGAGTCAATTGCCCTCGGCGACCGCTCGCCGGGCAGGGCGCGCGGCCGCGCGGCCGCCGCCGCGGCCCGCCAATTTCGGCCCCGCTGCGCATTTTGGGCGCTGTTACTCTTCCCGCAATGCCTCCTGTCAATGCCCCCTGGCCTCTCCAAACGGCTCCATTCTTGTTTACCCGGGACTGCCTCAACTCGGGCCGCCGGCCCCTCCCCCACCAAAAACACCTGGGCCGGCGGCCCCGCGGCACTGCAATGCTAAAAACGACTGGCGGCCCTCTGCGCGCGGCGCTGCATGCACGGCCTCGCCAACAACCCTCCCCCGGCCGCTTGGGCCTTTTAAAAGGCCTCGGCAAGCCCCCGCGCCAAACGGCGGTGCGCGCGCCGAGCAGCGCCGCCGCTTTTGCCGCCGCGCATGGAGGTGCGCCGGGCTCGCCGCTGCGCTGCCACCGTCTGGGGCCTCCGCGTCTTGTCGCCCTGCTTGGGCCTTTGTGTGTAAGGACCTGCTTTTCCCTGTCGTTTCCCCGTCGTGCAAGCTGCAGGGGCGGAGGAAAGAGCCGACAAGGTGCGGGGAGCTGCTTGGCGGGGAAGGCAGTGGGGCGAGGGGAGCGGCCGCGCGGACTCGATTTCGCGCGCACGCGCGCGCTCCCTGCCCGCTCAGCGCCGCGCGCGCTTCTTGCCGCGCGCGCCGCGCTTCTGCTTCGGCTGCTGCTCCTCTTCCTCTTCCTCTTCCTCTTCCTCTTCCCCCTCCCCCTCCCCTTCCCCCTCCTCTGCCGCCGCCTCGTGCTGCGCAGCGCGCCGCGCGCCGGCCGCCCGCTCCTCGCGGCGCCGCTCCTGGCTGTGCACCCTCTCCACATCCTCCTCGTCCGCCCCCGCCACTTCCGACACCTGCTGCGACAGGGCCTGGGGGTTGGGGGAGCTTTTTTTCGGATTTAGGTCGATTCAGGTCGAGGTCGTTTTTTCGAGTGGAGGGCGGTTTTGGTGAGCCGGGTTGCATGCGTGCGAGTCACACGCAGGTGAAAGCAGCAGGATGAGAAGTAATAATAATATAATGAGAAGCGCCCAAAAGCGCAGGGCCGGCAGGCGGCCAGCGCGCGCGCGCGGCGCGCACCTCCGGCCAGCTGTCAAGAGCGCCGCCGACGCCGAGCTGCTGCATGACCAGCTTTATGTGCTTGCAGTCGCGCTTGCGGATCCTGGGGAGGGGGGGGGGGCGCACCGCATTCAGTTTTCAGTTCATCGGGGTGCTCACATTAAGTTTTTTCATGCGATCCTGTGACGTCCAGGGGCGATGCCACCTAGGTGCCACCCCAGGCCTGGGGCCAGCACCGGCCGGCCCGCGCCAGACCAGGGAACCGCCGGGACCGCGCGGACAACCAGCAAAGCTGCAACAGCGCTCCTGGCAACAGAGCTGCTTCTTTGGGTGGTGCACTGCCCCCAAAAAACAGACGTGCCGGCGACAGCGCCCCCCGCCCCCCCAACCCGCACCTGTGATCTGGGCACTCACAGGAGCGCTTTTTGCCGTCCTCTGGGGGCTCGGAGTCCAGCTTGATGGCGTAGTGGTTGCCCCGGGAGCCCACGACGATGAAGGTGGCCCGCGCGCGCGCGCCAGGGCCCTCGCCTGGCGGCGGGCGCGGGGCGGCGGGCGAGCGGGTTTGCGAGCACCGCGCGGCGCGCCGCTCTGCTGAAGCGGCCTGCCATCGCCGGTCTGTTGAGCAGCAACCTCCAAACCGGTCAGTGGTGGTCTCCAGACAGAGAGTAAGAGACACCAGCCAGCAGAGTCCAACACTTACTCAAACGCGGCAGTCCGGGGGCCCAAAACCGGCAGTCCGGGGCCCAAAACCGCCCACCGTCTATTACGTAATCCACCAGCCCCCCCAGCTCCAGCTCCTTCATCCTCTCTACCTCCGTTTTGGCCTTTTTGCGGGGGGGCGCGCGGGGCTGTTTGGAGTGTCCCTCGCTGCTGGTGGACAGGGTGGGTGGTAGGTGCTAAGGGCTAGGGAGTGCAGGGAGAGCGAATGCAACGGGAGTGCGCGGTTGGGGTGCGAAGCTCAACTCAACCACACACAAAAGCACACGCACCTTCTTTCTCAGCTGCTCCTCTGTGGGCGGCTCTGGGGGCCCCCTGCACGCCGCCAGGTGGTGCTGCTGCAGGTCATAATCGGATGACTCAGCGCCGCACCTGCGCAGCCGGTTGAGTTTGTTGGGGGCGAGGGAGGTTTTGGCCGGTTTTGGGCGATGCCGGTGTTCTTGGAGGGTGGGGGAAGGTCTGGCGGTGCTGAACAACAGCTATGTGCGGGCAAAAGCACTTTTTGTTCTTTGTTTATGAAACAATCAAGGCGCCGCGCACCCACCGGGGGCACTCTCCCTTTTGGATGAAGTCGGCGAGCTCCGTCCCCTCCTCAACGCCGGCCGGCAGCCGCCCCTCCGCCGCGGCCGCGCGCGCCTCGGCGTGCGCCTGCGCCTGGGCCTCCTTCTCCTGCGCGGGCCGAGGCAAATGTCGGAGGCGTGGGCGGGGTTGAGTTGGGGTGGGCGGGATGGGGGTGGGCGGGTTGGGTTGGGCGGGTTTGGACTGGGCCGCAGCCGCTGCCGGTGGGTGATGGAAGTGTGAATGGTGGCGGTGTGCGGCTGCTTTGGTGGAGGTTGTAGTGAGGCCCTGTTGGCGCGCGCGGCGGGTTGCCCTGCTGCCGCGGGCGATGCGAGAGGCAGCGGCGGCCGGCGCAATGCGCGCGGCGCGGCGAGCGGCGGGGCGGCGGGGCGCACCTCGACGCGAGACGACCGCCGCGTGGGCTCAGACGGGGCCGGCGCCTTGGCATGCGGCGGCCTGGGGACAACGGCGGCGGAGGAGGAGCGGCGGCGGTTGCACGGCGGGGTTGGCTCCGTTTCGCTTTGTTCCGGGGCGGCGCGGCAGGCAGCCGAGCGCGCGCTCAGTCCAGCAAACCGCCCCGCGCGCGCGTGCGCACGCGCCCTCAGACACCGAGGCAGCGGCGGGTGCGGCACCTCCCCCTTCCCCCGCAAAATAGTGCAGGCCTGGCCGCATCGATTCGACCCCTCGCAAGTGCGGCCCTTCGCACCTGGGCTTGCGCGCCGGCTTTTGGGGCAGCACCGACCTCAGCCCGCTGACCGCCTCTGGCAGTCCGAGGGCGATGAGCCGCTCCCGGTTGCGCGCGATCCTACGGGACGGGGCCGGCATTTGAGGGGGCGGCGTCGGATCTGGGGCGTGTCGAGCGGGGGGCGGAGCGGGGGGCGAGGCGGGCTGCAGCAGGGATGAGCGTGCGGCAGCGGCGGCGCGTGGCGGCCGCGGCTTTTGCTTACAGCTGCGCCCGCTGCAGCTCGAGCGGCGTCAGGTAGTCCCCTCCCGCCTCATCCGGGCCAGTGGGCGGGCCGGCCTCCATACTCCCGGCGTGTCGGGCTTTGCGATCTGGGGCCCCCCGGGACGAGGCTTCCTTTGCTGTATGGGGTTGCGCGCCGGCACGGTCGCGTTGGGAGCATCCCCCGGAAGCTGACGGATGCGGACGCGCGGGGCGGGGCGGCCTCTGAAAACCAGCGGCGCCGTTCGTCACTCAATCACCCGCCGACCGCCGCCCCATCCCGTCCTGCCCACGCACAGCGAACTGCCCACAAGAACGGCAAGAAAGGCTCACTCCCTCTGTTACTCCCAAACCTTCGCACCGCAGCACACAAAACACATCACCAAATCCCGACGGCCAGCTGCCATTGGGCAACACCGCCGCCCTCTGCGCCTCCGCAGCCGCCCGCAAACAGGCCCGCGGCCGCCACCACCGCCGGGCTCCAAAGCCCACCACCACCGCCGCCGCCGCCGCTGCCAAGCCCAAAGCCGAAACGCTGGGCCACCTGCGCCCCTGCCGCTTCTGGCAGCGGCAGCGGGGCAGGCACCCCCGCAAGCAGCGCCGCGGGCAGCGACTGGCAGCGCTGCTGCAGCACCCGCGTCCAACCGCCCGCCCGCTGACCCATCAGAGGGGCTGAAACGCGGCGCCTCTCTGCGGCCGCCGCCGCCTGTTCAGGCACAGGCCCCTCGGGCGCGTGGGCCGCCGGCGCCGGCGGGTCTGGGGGGTCGAACCACCAAGGGTCTGCGACCGGCCACCGCTCCGTCTCCACCTCCTGCTGATGCTGCCCCTGCTGCGGCTGCTCCTCCTCCTGCTGCTCCTCCTGCTGCTGCTGCTGCTGCTGCTGCTGGCGCTCCTCCTGCTGCTGCTGCTGCTGCTGCTCCTGGCCCTGAGGCTCGACCACCGACGCCGCCGCTGCCGCGGGCTGGCGCCGAATCGGGCAGTAGGGCCCCGGCCGATGCGCGGCCAGCAGGCACCCCGCAGCGTGCTCGCCGTGCGCCGCCTCCAGATCCTCCACGCAGCGCTGCCACGCGTCGATGCCGTCGGCGCACTCGCACCAGGAGGCGCACCAGGGGGCCGCGTCGCTGCTGGAGCCGCTGGGCCCCGGCCCATCGTCGCCGCCGCCGTCGCCGCCCGCCGCCTGCGCGACCACCGTGGCTGCGCCCGCGTCGCCGCAGCCGCCGCAGCCGTAGAAGGCCGCAAAAGCGGCGGCCGCCGCCGGGTGCGCCTCGCGCAGCACGCGCAGCGAGCCCGCGGCGCACTCGCGGCGCATGGCCCGCGACTCTGCGCCCACCGCCAGCACCGCACCCGTCAGCACGCGCGACAGCTGGGCCGCCTCGTCCCCGCCGCCCGCCGCCACAGCCGCGCGCGCCTCGGCGAGGGCGGCGCGGTGCCAGCTCGCCGGCCCCGCCGCCGCCGCGGCTGCTGCGTCCGCCTCGGCCCGCAGCCGCTGGAGGGCTGCCTCCTCTGCCGGCGAGAGGCGCGCCTGCTGCTGCTCCGCCGCGGCGCGCAGCCAGGCGGCCAGCATGTCTGCACTGGGGCGCTTGTCCCACTCGGGGGCAAAGCACGCCGCCAAAAACTCCAAATCGGCGGCGTCGGGGAAGGCCTCGGCCTCGGCGCCCTCCACGCGGCAGCGCTGCTGCAGCAGGGCCAGCGCGGCGGCGGCGTTGGGGGGGACGTCCTCAAAGGGGTGGCAGTCGCCGACGAAGAACGCCAGGGCGATGGTCGCCAGCGCGACCACGTCCTCCGCCTGCGCCACCTCCTTAGTCGTTGGGAAGGGCACGGTGCGGTAGCCTTCTGTGAGGATGCCGTTTGCGCCCCGCGCCGCGCCGCCAAAGCCCCGGCTCAGCGCCTCCGCGCAGGCTGCGCCAAAGTCCGCCGCCACCAGGCACAGGCCCTTGCCCGGCCGGCAAACCCCCAGGAGGTTGGGGGGCTTCAGGTCCAGGTGGGCGATGCCCCCGCGGTGCAGTGCCGCCACCGCAGCGGCAGCGCCGCCCACCAGCTCCAGCAAAAACGCGAGCGGCGCCCCCCCGCGGCACAGCCCGCCCGCGCCGGCGTGCACGCCGGCGGTCAGCAGGGCCTCGCCCGACGCGGCGGCGGCCTCCGCGACCATCACCGGCCACCGCACAAAGCCGCCGCTGATGTCCAGCGCGACCCGCGCCGCCTCCTGGGCCTCCTCCGCGATGGCCTCGAGGCTCAGGGCCTGCGGCAGCTTGCGGCACAGCGCCGCGCACAGCGCGGCGTTGGCGCGGCACACCAGCTCCTCGCGCGAGGCAAAGGGCCGCGCGGCGGCCAGCGCCGCCGCCGCCTCGAGCGCCGCGAGCGCCGCCTCCTCGCGCAGCCGCGCGGTGAAGAACGCGTCCGCCTCCTTTGCCGTTTCGGGCAGGTAAGCCAGCGCGGGGCGCACGCCGCGCAGGGTCGCATCGGGGCCCGCCACGCCGGCGGCAAAGGCGGTCAGCACCGGCTCGGGCAGGGCCTGGTACGCCGGGAGCGCCGTCTTGACGGCCAGGATGCAGCCGTCAGGGGTCTCCCACTCGTACACGGCGCCAAAGCTGCCCGCGCCCAGCCGCCGCGTCACCGCGCCGCGCAGCGTCGGGAGCGCGGGCAGCGTATCAATGCAGGTGCTGCCACCGCAGAGGTCGGGAGCCGCCCGCAGCTGCTCCGCCGCCTCGAGGCCCGCCTGGCCGTACCGAAGGTGCAGCGGCGCGGCGCGGCGGATGGCGTTGCTGGCGCGCTCCAGCTTCCTCTCCGCCACCGCCAGCGCGTCGCGCGAGGCCTTCTCGTGCCGCGCGTCCACCTCGCGCAGGATGACCAGCCGCGCGTTCTCCTGCTGTGCCGCGGCCAGCTGCTGCTGCAGCTCCGCCACGCGGGCCTCGGCGCTCGCCAGGGACTGCGTGGGGGCGCTTCCCACGGCAAAGGCGCGGCGGCTGACGCAGGCGCTGCCGTTCTGGAGCGGGAGGCCGCCGGCCCCCTCCTCCTCCTCATCGGCTGAGGAGGATGAGGAGAGGTCGCCGTCGTCCCCCTCATCCGATGTGAAGAGGATGGTGCTAACGGCGCGGCTGCTCGCAGCCGCGGAGGCAGCGGCGGGGCCGCCGCTGCCGCCGCTGCCGCCGGGCCCACTGGCCAGGATGCCGCCGCTGGCGGGGCCGCTGTCCACTGCGCCTTCGTCCTCCTCCTCCTCCTCCTCCTCCTCCTCCTCCTCCTCCTCCTCTGTTCCCAGCCCGAGCTCAGCCAGCAGCAGGCTGCGCCCCGCGCCGCGGGCTGCGCCGCGGCCGCCGGCGCTGCCGGCGCCGCTGCCCACAGCGCCGCTGGCCGGCACCGACGGCAGCGCTGCCTGCCCCACGGCTTGCGGCGCGCCGTCGCCCTCAGCCGAAGCCGCCGCCACATCGTCCAGGGAGCGGCCGGCCACTGGCGCCGCGGCGCCGCCGCTGCGGCCGGGCGCATCGCCGGGGACGGGCGAAGCGCGCGCCTTGGCGCGCGGCGAGAGGGCCACGCCCACGGCAGTCGAGGTGGCGTTGCCCACCGCCGGCGGCTGCTCTTCCTGCAGTGCACGGGGGTTGTTGGGGGTTGCAGGAGGGTGGTGTGTGTCACTGCGCGTCCTGCTGGCGCTGCGATGCCAAACGTGCGCGGCAGTGGGCGAGCTGCGCCGCAAGGCGGCAAACCCCCAACCCCACCAACAGCACAGGCCCTCCCGCACCCCAACATCCCCCCCAAGGCCCCCTCCCAACACCGTCCTTGGCCAGGCCGCCAACACCCTAATGCCCCTCGCGCGCTCACCTCGGCGTTCCCAATCAGCTCTGCGCCATCGCGCCCCTCGCTGGCGGCGCCCGTGGTCACTGCCGGGCCGCCGACCAGCTCGGAGGGCTCGTCCTGCCGCCCCTCCTCCTCTGCCCCGTCATCCACTTCAGCCGCCGCGGCAAAACTGATGCCGCCCAGCCCCTGCGCGATTTGGAGTGGCGCGCAGCTGGGCAGGGGCGTGGAGGCAGGGGCCTTGGGCTCTGTTTTTCGGCTGGCCAATGCCTCGGCGACCGTGCAGCTCCCCCCCATCACAACCACCCGCCCTCGCCGCCCCGCCTCTCACCGCCTCGACCATCGGCGGCAGCCCCTCCTCGCCCCCCTCGCCCAGGCCAGCCGCGCTTGCAAGCGCCGACACAGCCTGCTCGGTGGAGGTCGCATCGCCCTGTGTTGCGGGGGGGGGGGGCGGGGGTGGTTGGAGTCCGGCACAGTTGGTTGACCAAACAAAACACGGCGGTGACTTCCCCCCTGCGAGCTTCAGCAGAGCGGCTGCCCCCGAAACATGCCTCCGCCCACCTCTTGAGTCTCAGGCAGCAGCGCCACGCGGACGCTTTCGCCGCCGGCGGCAGCGCTCAGCTGCAGGCCGCCGGCCGGCTCGGGGGCCGACTGCTCCATCTCCTCCTCCTCCTGCTGCCCCTGCCCCTGCGCCTGCCCCTGCTCCGGCTGGTCTGCCTCGACCTGCGCTGCCACGGCGGGCGCGCGCGCCGCCGCCGCAGGCACTGCCGCCAGCGACGCCGTCTGCTCTGCCACACCCGGCTGGCCCGCCTCTGTCTCCGCCGACGCCGCGGCGCCGCGCCCGCCGTCGGTCCCCTCGGCCGCGGGGCCAGGCGGCGGCGCCGGGCGGAACGCCTCGGCATCGCGCGCGGCGGTCTCCGCCACCACCACGTCCAGGAAGGCGGCGGCACTGCAGGCGGGGTGGGGGGTATGGTTTTGAGGTGGGGGAGGGAGAGTGTGCGAGTCATGCGGCCTCAGCGAGCAGGCGGCCTGCCACGTAGCGAGCTGCCAGCAAGCCAACCCCACCGGCACAGGTGCAGCACCGCCCAAACCCACCTGGCGGCGTGCACCAGCGGCCCCCCCAGCCGCGCCGCCCGCCTCAGCACGGGCTTGGCCATCGCCGCCGCCAGCCGCGCCAGCCCTGGCGCCATGCCCCAGTCATTGGGGCCAGCCGCCGCCACCAGCGCGCGCGCCAACAACTGCGCTGCTGCGACCTCCAGCCCATCCCGCGACGCCAGCGGGGCGCCGCCGGCCGCCGCGCCGCGCGCGCCCAGCGGCGGACCACACACTACGGCCGCCGCCATTGGCTTCACGGCCTGGTGGATCGGAGCAAAGGGGGAGGGCAAAGGGCTGGGCGCAGCTGCGGGGCGCGGCGCACACGCTGCCCGGAGCGGAGATGCGCCTGCGCCGCGACTCGAACGCGCTGGCGCGGGCAAAGCGGACGCCGCCCGCCGACTGCGGCCCTCTCCCCGGAGAGAGCGCCCCGAATGTCGCCTTCCTGTCCGCCTTTCGTTCGCGATTGGAGCGCGGCCCCCCGCGCGGCTCCAGAGTCAACGGGGGTCCAACCCGACGCCAGCACCCCTCAGCGAGCCTCTAAAGGCCCTCTGCGCACCTCTATATACCAGGGAAAGGCACGCCGCGCCCTAGCACGCGGCCGTCATCTCGCTCGGCCTCGCGACGCGGACGCGTGGTGCTCCGGCTGTTTTCAGTCGACCAGGTCCCGCCTGCGCTGTTTTGGAGAAAGATTATGCAGAACAGACAGGAGGCAGCCCAACGCGATCGCTGGAGCCAGCGACCGCCGAATGTGCGCAGCCGGCGCGGGCAGCTGCGGAGCCGCCGGCGGCTGCACAACAACGCCGCCGCTCCGCCGCTGCAAACGCTGCTGGACCATCCCCTCACCGCAGATCCATCGCGCCTAAGCGTTGTGTGGACCCCTCTTGCCGTTCGGGCGAATTGACACCTGGCAAGCGTGTGGTGGCGGTGCGGGGCGGTTTTGGGTCTGGATCACAGGCCCTTGGCGCTGGCATGCGATTCAGAAGCAGAAGCGCGGAAACAAACGTGCGCAAGTAATCACCTTGAGGTGCTCACCTCGCTCGCGCGCAGCGCCGCCTCCGAACTCCTCCAAAACGCGCGCCGCAGTGTCGCCGCCGCTGGCACGGAAAGGCCTGCCTTTACAGCATTTGCACGCACGCGCTTGAACCCAGACATCACACGAAAACAGCAAGCATGAAGGAAAACCTGCCAGGAAGAATTCCAAAGCGGAAAGCGAGTGCGCGAGGCAGCAGAGGCACGGAGCTGACTGGGGGCAGCGTCCCCCGGCCCTCAGCTGTTGGGGCAGTTGCTCGCCCAGTGCCCAGGCTGGTTGCAACGGAAGCAAACGTCGCCCATCGTCCCGTCGGCCCGCGCAAACTGGCCGCCGCCGCCTGCGCCGCCGCCGGCTCCACCACCTCGCCTCCCCCGGCCGCGGCCGCGGCCACGACTGCTGGCCCCGCCGCCAGCCGCCGCCGCGCCACCAGCCCGGCCCCCGCGCTGCCGCTGCCCCGCGCCGCCGCTCCCCCCGCCACCGTCCGCGCCCCTGCCGCCGCTGGCAGCGCCGGTTCGCTGCCGTTTGGGCTGGCGCGGCTGCTGTGCCGGCTGCTGACCCCCCGGTGGTGGCATGAAGGCGCGCCATGCGTTCATGGCATCGTGGCCGCCGCCGCCGCCGCCGTTCTGCTGCTGCTGCTGCTGCTGCTGCTGCTGCTGCTGCTGCTGCTGCGGCGGCGGCGGCGGCGGCTGCTGCTGCGGCGGCTGCTGCTGCTGCCGCTGAGCGCCTGCGCGCCCACCCGCCGCCGCTCCGCCACGACTGCCGCGGCCCCGCTGCGCCCCACGGCCGCCGCCGCCCGCCCCGCCGCCGCCGCCGCCAGCGGCGCCGCCCGCCCACGGGCCGGACGCCGCGCGTTGGCTGGTGCCGACTGTTTGAATGACCCTCTGCACCGCCGGGTCGCACAGCAGGCAGAGCGTGGGGGAGGGCTCCATGAAAAGGCCTGCGTTGGTGCACGCCGCATGCGGTCTTAGTAACGGTGTGGCAAGGCCCTGTGTGAGCCAGCAAAGCACCGGCAGACTGCTCAGCAAGCTGGTCGCGCATCGGTCTAGGCAGGCATTCTTGCCGGCGGGCCCCAACCCCACGGCCCAGCAAGGCCGAGCTCCCTTGCCCAGCCCGCTGACCTGGCGGCAGCAGCGCCAGCTTGAGGCCGAGCGTCGCCAGCGCGACCTGCCCGTGCGTGCAATTGGCGCACACGCGGCCGTCCGCGACGGTGGCGCGCGAGACCGCGCGCGGCAGGACGAGCCGAAAGGCGCAAAGCGGCGCCGCCGCGCACGACACGGATGGCCCGCAGCCGGCGCCGCCGGCGCCGCCCGCTCCGGCTGCGGCCGCGACGGGGCCGTGCAGCATCAGGCAGCCGCCGCACTTGGGGCAGGCACCGAGCACCTCCCCCTCCGCGCCGCCAGCCGCCCCTCCCCCGCCCCCTCCGCCGCCGCCTGGACCAGGGCCCCAGCCGCCGCCCGGCCCTCCGCCTCCGCCTCCCCCTCCTCCGCCGCCTCCCCCGCCGCCGCCGCCGCCGCCGCCGCCGGCAGCTCCCAGCCGCGGGAAGAAGCGCGCGACCTCTGCTTCCATAACTGCTGCGCGCTGCATGGCGGCGCGGAAGTCTGACTGGAAGGCGTCCACCGCCTGCTGCAGGATCTGTCAGGTCCGGGGGGTGGGTGGGTGGGTGGGGGATTCGTAGCATGGGTGAGGGGGTGAGTGAGTGACGAGCGTGACGGAGTCTGTGAGTGTGCATGTGTGGGGAAGCCGGCTGAGGGGTGAGGCGGGGCGCGTTTTGGGCGGCAAGCAGGAGCGTGTGGCTGATCTGGGGGGCTGGGCGGTGTGAGATGCCCTGCGCGCGCGCGGGCTGCTGGGCCACGTGGGAGGGGTTCGGCTCACCTGGTCCTTGCTCATCTGCCCCGCCGCGACGCGCGCGATGCCGGCCTCGATGCGCCCCCGCAGGTCCGGCTTCCAAAGGTTGTCCAGGCCCATGCGGCTGCGAGGCGTTTGGGGTTGCGGGGCGCTTAGCGCAGGGCTCCCCCTGCCGGGGCCGCCACGGCCTGTTGGCGCCTGGTCGCCGATGCCGATTGGAGCCCTTTGCGATTGCGGCCCCCTTCCGGCGCCCCCGGCGCAACCGCTCCATCCGCCCAGCACCGGCACCCCAGCGCCCGGCCCCCGCTGGCGGGGCGCCCCGCGGCCCACCGGTAAGCCGAGATCAGGCCCTCCCCCAGCGGCGTTGGGGAGAACGTCATGGCGGCGTCCTTGACGGCGTAGCCCCTGGGGCATTGTTGGCAAAGCGGGGCGCTGGCGTGCGTGGGCGTGCGCATCGAACTCAGAGGTGCAGGCCGGCACTTGGGTGCTGGGCTGTTGTTGAGCGTTGCCTTGGGTGCCGGGCTGCGGTGGACTGCGCTGCGCTTGCGGGCGCGCCCCGACCCCACCTTCCCAGCTGCTTCTGGATGTGCTCCGCCACCGTCGCGTCGGTCCCTATGCCGTGGCGCTCCATGGCGGCGATGAGGTCACGCTCACTGAGGCGGGGCGGCGGCTGGGTGGCGCCCTGCGCGCGCGCGGCGGGGGCGGGAGGGGTTGGGTGGGGCCGACTGGGAGGGTCCGGCTTTTGCCTGCAACACAAGGTGCGAAGCGGCCGCGGCTGAAAGTGGTTGCCCCGCGCTGCGCACCTCCTTGAGCGCCAGCTCGCTGGGCTGGAACGTCTGGCCCTGCGCCAGCGGCGGCAGGTTGGCGTTGCCGCCCCAGTTTTGGTAGGGGTACACGTCCAGCCAGTTGCGCTCGGTCACCATCAGCCCTGTTTGGTTTTACATTTGTCGAGGCGAACGCGTGCTGTTGTGGTTGTGGTTGTGGTTGCGTGCTGCGCGGCTAGGGTGGGCGATTTGGGCGAGGGACGTTGCGAGCCGACTGCGGTCAACGCCTCCAGAAGTGCACGTTTGCACGCCTGGCACACGGTAGCACACAAACGCGCGCGCGCACCCGTCGTCCTGAAGGCCTCCCCCGCGATGTCAATCTCCACCACCGTCTCCTGCCCTACGGCGTCCTTGCTGCAGCACGCCAGGAAGTGGCGCACGACCAGCTCGTAAACCGCGCGCTTTTCTGCGGTGCAGTTTTGGTTTGGTTTGGTTTGGTTTGGTTTGGTTTGGTTTGGTTTGGTTTGGTTTGGTTTGGTTTGGTTTGGTTTGGTTTGGTTTGGTTTGGTTTGGTTGGTTGTGCTTTGCTTGGGCCTGCGCTCTGCAGTCTGCATGCGGGCTTGCGTGCGGTGTGCGCCTGTGCGGCTGTAAGGCCAGCAGGTGAACAGCCTCAAGCTTGGCAGCGAGCGAAGAACAGCCCGCCGGCACCAAAGCCGAGACGAGCCACAACCCCCTCCCCCAACCTGGAGCCCAGCCTGGCTCGCCGGAGCTGTAGCGCGTCGGGTGGATCGGCGGGTGCGCCTTGTCATCGTGGCCGCCTGCGCGCGGATGGGGTGCGTGCGCGCATGCAGCAGAGCGTGAGAAGACCCTGGGGCTTGCCAGCAAAGGCGCAAAAAGGCAGCGCTCGCGCAAACAGGCGCCAACGTGAGTGGCCACAACCAGGCCAAGCGCGCCCCACCCGGCCGCGGCGGCTTCCACATCGTGCCGGCCGCTATCGCCGCCGCGTGGCCGCCCCAGCGCGCGTCCTGGGTGTGCTCCCGCACGATGCCCTGGGAGGGCGGCGAGGCCGGGGGCGAGGGCGCGGGCGCGGGCTCTTCTTTGTCGGGGGCGGCGGCGAGCGAGCAGAGGCTGCCCACCACCACAGCAGGCGCGCTTCCACGGGCGCGCCGCACACCCGGGCCTGGCTCTCGGCACCTGGCGCCTGGCAGCGCCTTCCCCCCATGCCCCCGAAACCGCCCACCAGCAGGTCCATCCCCGGGTCAAACACGTCCGTCTCAGTGCGCGGGTAGGACAGGTACCCCGCCTGGTACAGCTCCTCTGCCAGCTTCATCAGCCGCTCACCTGGAACAGGAGGAGGGGGGGAGGAGTTGATGGCGTTTTGGGGGGAAGGCGCCCGGTCAGTTGGTTTCAGCGTCACCGAGTTTGGTGCGAGGCGCCGCCGGCCTGGAGCGCGCCCAGCCCTGCGCGTGCCTGAGGACGGCCTGCAACCGCCTCTGGCCGCGTCTTCCGTTGGGGCCCGCAGGTACTGCCAAGTGCCCGCTGGCTGTGAGGGAGGTCTGGCGCCACGGCGTGACCGGCCCCTGCCGCGTAGAAACCAACCGCGTGCCCCCGGCCCGCGCCCCCACCTGGCAGTCGCAGGTACTGCGTGCCGCGCTTCTGAAAATCCAGCGTCGACAGCGGCGACGGCGCGTAGCGCAGCCGCTGCTGGCCGCGCACCTCCGCCACCGTCGCCGTCGGCGCGTCCTCACAGGCCTCGAAGAGCACCGACGCGACGTCGCGGTCAAACAGGCGGCCGCGCGCCCAGGTGAACTCGCACGAGGCCGACTGTGGGCCAGGGTCGGGGGTTTGGGCGGCGGTTTCGACTGTGTTCTTGGGAGGTCAGACTGGGGCCCAAACAGGCAATGCAGCCACGGCAGGACTTGGCCAGCAAGGTCGGCAAAGAAATCAAGAGAAGCCGAGCGCACCTGGGGCGGCGGGAGGCGCAGGCTGGCGTGGATGTACCAAAACGGCTCAGAGACGTGGGACTGGATCTCCCTGGAGTTGGGGGTCGGCATTGGTTGCGGCGAGGCTGAGTTGGAACGATGCGGCGGCGCTGCGTGCGCCCCAATCGGTGCGTCGAAAGGAGGCGGGCATGCCTCGTTTCGAACCAGGGCCGGAGCGGCGCGCACCACCAACCCACCAGGCGCGCTGCACGATGAGGCCCAGCGTTGGGAACTGGCAGGGGCCGTAGCTGAGCAGCGGCTTCTTGCCGTCCTCTTTGGGGGCGACCCCGCCGGCCTCCCAGTCAAACTTCTCCTGGGGGTTTTGGACGGCGGCGTGCGCGCGGGGTTGGCCGGGAAGCGCGCTTGGTGAGGGCGGAGTTCAGGGGAGGGTCGAGCGGCGCGCGCTGGGCAGGGTAGCAACGCCGGCTCAAGGCGGAGGTCCAGGTGAGGGTGCAAGCCGCAACAGCTGTGGGGCGTGTGCGGTGTGCGCGCCCCTACCTGCAGCAGCAGCGTCTGGAACCGCGTGAAGCTCGCGCCGACGCGCAGGTCGATCTCCTGCAGGGTTTACGAGGCGCAGCCGCTTGCGTTTGATCGCGCAGTTGACTCTGGCCGCCGCGACCAGCAAGGCCGAGGCACCGGCGCCGCTGCAGCGCGGAAAGGGGGCGGGCCGATTCGTGCGCGCCCCAAAGCCCGGCCTTGCCGCACCTGGCGCGCGTCGACGGCCAGGGAGTCCAGCTCGTTGGGGTCGCACAGCGTGGCCATGGCGCGGTTCAGCTCCCTGTTCGTTGCGTACGTTGGTTTTGTGTCGCGTTGCATGCAGGTTGGCTGCAGCGGCTGGTTTGGCGCAGTGCGTGCAGGGGACAACAGCAGCACAGCAAAAGAAGCTGGTGCCAAGCGGGCGCAACGCGTTGAGCAGCAGCTCGGAGGCCACCGCCCTCACCTGGGGATGAGCGCGCTGAAGCGCGCGCGGCGGACCGTCAGCCGCGGGTTGGCGGCGCAGCACACGCGCATGACCTTTTGGGGGTTGGGGAGAGGCGAGCGGGAGGGTTCGGCTGCCTGGGTGCGCAGGCCCACGGCTGGCCTGCGAGCTGCCATCCACGACATACGCGCAGCCCTGGCCGCAGCAAAGACGGCTGCGGTCGTAGCTCCCCCCCAAAGCCCCACCTCAAAGCTGATGTTTTCGCCCTCGCGGTCGCAGTCCAGCCACAGCACCAGCCACTGCGCCTGGCGCGACAGCTGCTGCAGGTTCTGCTGCAGGGAGGCCTTGCCCTGTGTCGGCGCGTTTGGGTGGGGACGAGTCAGGATTGGCCGACTTGCGGCGCGGCTCTGCGTTTTGAAGCGGTCTGGGAGCTTCTAAAGAACGACTGGCTTGACGCCGGGGCCCGCGCTGGTCAGTCGCGTGACCCAAACGCAAGCGTGCACGCACCGGCGGGACGAATTTGACCAACGGCGCAGTGTACAGGTCGCCAGGGCCGCAGCTGCGAGCGGGAGCGGTGGGTTTGGTTCGACATCTTACTGCGCGCCTGCACGCACGCGTGTGCGTGTGCACCCAAGTCATACGCCCCCAGTCAAACGCGCCTCCCCGGTCAAACGCGCCTCCCCGGTCAAACACGCCCAAGCCCAACGCACCCCCGCCAACTTTTGAAGGCCGGCGTGAAATCCAGCTCCATCAGGTGCCCTGCCACGCTGGTGAACATCATGTCTGCGGCCTGGCCGTTGATGGAGTAGGAGAACTCCCATATCACGTTGCGCTCGGCACTGCGGGGAAGGGCAAGCAAGGGCGTGGGCGGCGAGGTTGGGCGGGCGCGGCCGGGGGGCGCAGCTGCGCAAGGGCCGCCGCCGAGCCAGGGCCGCCGCTGGCGAAGGGCCCGACGTCACAGGCGTCGCGTGCAGGCCGTCGCCGGAGCCCCATGCGCGGCGCGCGCCGCCGCCACGCGGGCCATGCAAGCAGCGGCAGCGTGCGCGGCACGCGTTTGGGGGGGGCGCACCAGCCGCGCCGGCATCGGGCCGCCCCGTTGCTGAGGATGCGCGAGACCTCCTTGGCCACGCTGGGCTTCTCCGCCACGTTGAGCACCCGGATGGGCATGGGCGCTGCCAGCCGTCCCGCGCGCTCGCAGATCACATCCCCCGGTCACTTTTCAAAGTTTGCCGCCGCATCTTCTCGTTTAGCGTCAAGTCTCCGATTCAATCGGCCGACCAAATACAATTGCCCAAACACGCGCGCCCTCTGCTTTCAACCGCCACGCAGCCGCATCCGCAAGCGCCGCCGCCGCTCCACTTCCGGTCGCAGCACGCCGCCCGCAAGCCTGAACGAACACCAACATGCTGCCGCCGCCGGCCACGATCCTGCACCGTGACTGGCGCACCGCCGAGGCGCGCGCCGCCGCGGCTGCGGCCGCGGCCGCGGCCGCCGCGCCGCAGCAACAGCAGCAGCAGCGCCGCCCGCTGCGCCTGGCGACCTGGAACATCGAGCGCGGCTACGAGCTGCCGCGCGTGATCGAGGTCCTCAAGGGCATCGACGCTGGTGGGTGCCCGACCACGCCCCGCGGATCTGACACCAGGAAAGCACCAACCAAGATCCAACGCCGAACCGAACCGCCGCCCCCCAAGATCCAACGCCGAACCAAACCGCCGCCCCCCTCCAGACGTGCTGAGCCTGCAGGAGCTCGACATCGGCTGCGACCGCAGCGGCGGCGCCGACACGTTTGCCGCCATCGGCGAGGCCCTCGGCCTCAACGGCGTCTTCCTTTGCGAATTCGAGGAGCTGCGCTCGCCGCTGCGCGACGCGCGGTCGCAGGGCGGGGGCGTGCACGGCAACGCGGGTGCGGGTCGGCCGCGAGCGCGGGCGTGTGCATGGCGCCGTGGTCGCATGCGACCCGAAGCAAGCACGACACACCTCTCAAGCGCCCAGCATGCGTCCCGCGTGCAGAGTATCACGCCACCCAAACCGCAGTGTTCTCAAAGTTTGACTTTGCCGGCTGGCGCGTGCTGGAGCACAGCCACCACCCAATCGACTGGGAGGCGCCCGCGCACCCCCTGGCCGCCAAGGAGCCCCGCAAAGGGCGCCGCACAACGCTGGTGGCCGATGTGGCAGCCCCTGGGGGCGCTGTGCGCGTGTACTGCACCCATTTGGAGGTGAAGCCGCCTCCGCTGCACATGCCTTTGATTTCAGCCCCGCTGACCCCGTTTGGGGCGCAGGGCCTGCATGCACAAACCTGGGATTGCAGCTCAAGCCAACCGCAAACACACCCCTTCCTCACACCCACGCCCTTGCAGGTGTTTTGCGGCATCCTCGGCCGCGTGTGGCAGTTCTCCGACATCCTCCGCGACGTGAAGGAGGCACCCAAGCGAGTGGCGGCGCAGCCGGCGCAGCAGAAAGAGGAGGGGCAGCTTGGAGGGAGGAAAAGCAAGGGACAAACGCAACAGCAGCAGCCGGTTGGCCAGCAGGAAGAGGTGGTGCGCCGCTTTGCCATCCTCGGAGACCTCAACACGGTGGGTGCTGGTCCAGGTCTCACTGGTTGAGGGCTTTCCCCCGCCCCGCATGATCTGCGCTCACGCGGTGCGCTGCCGCCCCTCCTTAATCAAGCCCGCTCGTCTGCTGGCCCGCCCCCATCCCCGCCCGCTTGCACCCGCCAGATGGCCAACGGCGTGGCGCGGCTGTCCCCCCACTACTGCTGCGACAAGCTGCGCTGGGCGACGCTGGGCAGCAGCGAGGCGCAGTACTGGCAGCGGCACGTGCTGTCATACATGGGTGGGTGGGCGCGCCTGGGAGCCCCGTGGCATGCCACTGATGCTGCTTGGGTTTGTCGCGGCCACCGTGCGCTTCTATGAGTTGCGGCCGCCGTCCTTCAAGCGCCAGCACCGTTGGCAGCTAGCAGGCGCCAGCAAATGCACGCTTCCTGCCCCCCAACCCCCAAACCCTGCAGGCGACGACCCCTCCATGGTCAACCCCCACTTCCTGCACCTGGGGCTGCCCCGTGACGTGTGCGCCGCGCTGGTCAACCCCGGGTTCTTTGACCCGTTTGACCCAGCCGCTGACATCACCCTCGACAACCCGGCTTACAGGTGGGGCGCTGAGCGTTTGGGAGGATTCGATTGCATGCTCTGTTTCCGCACCATCAGCCCGCAGCTGCTGCTCGCGCGGCGGCGGCAGTGGCGGCGGCGCTTGCGTGGTCCAAGCGTTCGAGCAAGTGGCTGCCGCTCCCGGTGACCGACCGTTTCAACCCCCGCACTGCCAGGCTGGGCCCGCTCCACCTAATGACCGGCAAGCTGGACTGGGCGCTGCTCAAGGGGCTTGCACCTGTTGCCTGGCGCATGGACAACCTGGACTTTGGGGCGTCGGATCACCGCGCCCTGGTGGTGGAGGCGGAGTGAGGCGGGCGGGGTGGCACCCGGGGGTGCGGCGCCGCCTCAAGGCCGGCAGACGGAGCTTGAAGCAGGTGCTCTCTCAAGGTGCGGGGGGCGTGTCCGGGGGCAGCAGCGGCGATACGGCGGCGGCAGCGGCGGAGCGGCGGCGTTGTTGTGCAGCCGCCGGCGGCTCCGCAGCTGCCCGCGCCGGCTGCGCACATTCGGCGGTCGCTGGCTCCAGCGATCGCGTTGGGCTGCCTCCTGTCTGTTCTGCATAATCTTTCTCCAAAACAGCGCAGGCGGGACCTGGTCGACTGAAAACAGCCGGAGCACCACGCGTCCGCGTCGCGAGGCCGAGCGAGATGACGGCCGCGTGCTAGGGCGCGGCGTGCCTTTCCCTGGTATAAAGAGGTGCGCAGAGGGCCTTTAGAGGCTCGCTGAGGGGTGCTGGCGTCGGGTTGGACCCCCGTTGACTCTGGAGCCGCGCGGGGGGCCGCGCTCCAATCGCGAACGAAAGGCGGACAGGGAGGCGACATTCGGGGCGCTCTCTCCGGGGAGAGGGCCGCAGTCGGCGGGCGGCGTCCGCTTTGCCCGCGCCAGCGCATTCGAGTCGCGGCGCAGGCGCATCTCCGCTCCGGGCAGCGTGTGCGCCGCGCCCCGCAGCTGCGCCCAGCCCTTTGCCCTCCCCCTTTGCTCCGATCCACCAGGCCGTGAAGCCAATGGCGGCGGCCGTAGTGTGTGGTCCGCCGCTGGGCGCGCGCGGCGCGGCGGCCGGCGGCGCCCCGCTGGCATCGCGGGATGGGCTGGAGGTCGCCGCTGCGCAGTTGTTGGCGCGCGCGCTGGTGGCGGCGGCTGGCCCCAATGACTGGGGCATGGCGCCAGGGCTGGCGCGGCTGGCGGCGGCGATGGCCAAGCCCGTGCTGAGGCGGGCGGCGCGGCTGGGGGGGCCGCTGGTGCACGCCGCCAGGTGGGTTTGGGCGGTGCTGCACCCGTGCCGGTGGGGTTGGCTTGCTGGCAGCTCGCTACGTGGCAGGCCGCCTGCTCGCTGAGGCCGCATGACTCGCACACTCTCCCTCCCCCACCTCAAAACCCTACCCCCCACCCCGCCTGCAGTGCCGCCGCCTTCCTGGACGTGGTTGTCGCGGAGACGGCCGCGCGCGATGCCGAGGCGTTCCGCCCGGTGCCGTCGCCTGGCCCCGCGGCCGAGGGGGCCGACGGCGGGCGCGGCGCCGCGGCGTCGGCGGAGACAGAGGCGGGCCAGCCGGGTGTGGCAGAGCAGACGGCGTCGCTGGCGGCAGTGCCTGCGGCGGCGGCGCGCGCGCCCGCCGTGGCAGCGCAGGTCGAGGCAGACCAGCCGGAGCAGGAGCAGGCACAGGGGCAGGGGCAGCAAGAGGAGGAAGAGATGGAGCAGTCGGCCCCCGAGCCGGCCGGCGGCCTGCAGCTGAGCGCTGCCGCCGCCGGCGAAGGCGTCCGCGTGGCGCTGCTGTCTGAGGCTGCAGAGGTGGGCGTAGGCATGCTTCGGGGGCAGCCGCTCTGTTGAAGCTCGCAGGGGGGAAGTTACCGCCGTGTTTTGTTTGGTCAACCAACTGTGCCGGACTCCAACCACCCCCGCCCCCCCCCCCCGCAACACAGGGCGATGCGACCTCCACCGAGCAGGCTGTGTCGGCGCTTGCAAGCGCAGCTGGCCTGGGCGAGGGGGGCGAGGAGGGGCTGCCGCCGATGGTCGAGGCGGTGAGAGGCGGGGCGGCGAGGGCGGGTGGTTGTGATGGGGGGGAGCTGCACGGTCGCCGAGGCATTGGCCAGCCGAAAAACAGAGCCCAAGGCCCCTGCCTCCACGCCCCTGCCCAGCTGCGCGCCACTCCAAATCGCGCAGGGGCTGGGCGGCAGCGGTTTTCCCGCGGCGGCTGAAGTGGATGACAGGGCAGAGGAGGAGGGGCGGCAGGACGAGCCCTCCGAGCTGGTCGGCAGCCCGGCAGTGACCACGGGCGCCGCCAGCGAGGGGCGCGATGGCGCAGAGCTGATTGGGAACGCCGAGGTGAGCGCGCGAGGGGCATTGGGGTGTTGGCGGCCTGGCCAAGGACGGTGTTGGGAGGGGGCCTTGGGGGGGTTGTTGGGGTGCGGGAGGGCCTGTGCTGTTGGTGGGGTTGGGGGTTTGCCACCGTGCGGCGCAGCTCGCCCACTGCCGCGCACGTTTGGCATCGCAGCGCCAGCAGGACGCGCAGTGACACACACCACCCTCCTGCAACCCCCAACATCCCCCGTGCACTGCAGGAAGAGCAGCCGCCGGCGGTGGGCAACGCCGCCTCGACTGCCGTGGGCGTGGCCCTCTCGCCGCGCGCCAAGGCGCGCGCTTCGCCCGTCCCCGGCGATGCGCCCGGCCGCAGCGGCGGCGCCGCGGCGCCAGTGGCCGGCCGCTCCCTGGACGATGTGGCGGCGGCTTCGGCTGAGGGCGACGGCGCGCCGCAAGCCGTGGGGCAGGCAGCGCTGCCGTCGGTGCCGGCCAGCGGCGCTTTGGGCAGCGGCGCCGGCAGCGCCGGCGGCCGCGGCGCAGCCCGCGGCGCGGGGCGCAGCCTGCTGCTGGCTGAGCTCGGGCTGGGAACAGAGGAGGAGGAGGAGGAGGAGGAGGAGGAGGAGGAGGAGGAGGACGAAGGCGCAGTGGACAGCGGCCCCGCCAGCGGCGGCATCCTGGCCAGTGGGCCCGGCGGCAGCGGCGGCAGCGGCGGCCCCGCCGCTGCCTCCGCGGCTGCGAGCAGCCGCGCCGTTAGCACCATCCTCTTCACATCGGATGAGGGGGACGACGGCGACCTCTCCTCATCCTCCTCAGCCGATGAGGAGGAGGAGGGGGCCGGCGGCCTCCCGCTCCAGAACGGCAGCGCCTGCGTCAGCCGCCGCGCCTTTGCCGTGGGAAGCGCCCCCACGCAGTCCCTGGCGAGCGCCGAGGCCCGCGTGGCGGAGCTGCAGCAGCAGCTGGCCGCGGCACAGCAGGAGAACGCGCGGCTGGTCATCCTGCGCGAGGTGGACGCGCGGCACGAGAAGGCCTCGCGCGACGCGCTGGCGGTGGCGGAGAGGAAGCTGGAGCGCGCCAGCAACGCCATCCGCCGCGCCGCGCCGCTGCACCTTCGGTACGGCCAGGCGGGCCTCGAGGCGGCGGAGCAGCTGCGGGCGGCTCCCGACCTCTGCGGTGGCAGCACCTGCATTGATACGCTGCCCGCGCTCCCGACGCTGCGCGGCGCGGTGACGCGGCGGCTGGGCGCGGGCAGCTTTGGCGCCGTGTACGAGTGGGAGACCCCTGACGGCTGCATCCTGGCCGTCAAGACGGCGCTCCCGGCGTACCAGGCCCTGCCCGAGCCGGTGCTGACCGCCTTTGCCGCCGGCGTGGCGGGCCCCGATGCGACCCTGCGCGGCGTGCGCCCCGCGCTGGCTTACCTGCCCGAAACGGCAAAGGAGGCGGACGCGTTCTTCACCGCGCGGCTGCGCGAGGAGGCGGCGCTCGCGGCGCTCGAGGCGGCGGCGGCGCTGGCCGCCGCGCGGCCCTTTGCCTCGCGCGAGGAGCTGGTGTGCCGCGCCAACGCCGCGCTGTGCGCGGCGCTGTGCCGCAAGCTGCCGCAGGCCCTGAGCCTCGAGGCCATCGCGGAGGAGGCCCAGGAGGCGGCGCGGGTCGCGCTGGACATCAGCGGCGGCTTTGTGCGGTGGCCGGTGATGGTCGCGGAGGCCGCCGCCGCGTCGGGCGAGGCCCTGCTGACCGCCGGCGTGCACGCCGGCGCGGGCGGGCTGTGCCGCGGGGGGGCGCCGCTCGCGTTTTTGCTGGAGCTGGTGGGCGGCGCTGCCGCTGCGGTGGCGGCACTGCACCGCGGGGGCATCGCCCACCTGGACCTGAAGCCCCCCAACCTCCTGGGGGTTTGCCGGCCGGGCAAGGGCCTGTGCCTGGTGGCGGCGGACTTTGGCGCAGCCTGCGCGGAGGCGCTGAGCCGGGGCTTTGGCGGCGCGGCGCGGGGCGCAAACGGCATCCTCACAGAAGGCTACCGCACCGTGCCCTTCCCAACGACTAAGGAGGTGGCGCAGGCGGAGGACGTGGTCGCGCTGGCGACCATCGCCCTGGCGTTCTTCGTCGGCGACTGCCACCCCTTTGAGGACGTCCCCCCCAACGCCGCCGCCGCGCTGGCCCTGCTGCAGCAGCGCTGCCGCGTGGAGGGCGCCGAGGCCGAGGCCTTCCCCGACGCCGCCGATTTGGAGTTTTTGGCGGCGTGCTTTGCCCCCGAGTGGGACAAGCGCCCCAGTGCAGACATGCTGGCCGCCTGGCTGCGCGCCGCGGCGGAGCAGCAGCAGGCGCGCCTCTCGCCGGCAGAGGAGGCAGCCCTCCAGCGGCTGCGGGCCGAGGCGGACGCAGCAGCCGCGGCGGCGGCGGGGCCGGCGAGCTGGCACCGCGCCGCCCTCGCCGAGGCGCGCGCGGCTGTGGCGGCGGGCGGCGGGGACGAGGCGGCCCAGCTGTCGCGCGTGCTGACGGGTGCGGTGCTGGCGGTGGGCGCAGAGTCGCGGGCCATGCGCCGCGAGTGCGCCGCGGGCTCGCTGCGCGTGCTGCGCGAGGCGCACCCGGCGGCGGCCGCCGCTTTTGCGGCCTTCTACGGCTGCGGCGGCTGCGGCGACGCGGGCGCAGCCACGGTGGTCGCGCAGGCGGCGGGCGGCGACGGCGGCGGCGACGATGGGCCGGGGCCCAGCGGCTCCAGCAGCGACGCGGCCCCCTGGTGCGCCTCCTGGTGCGAGGGCGCCGACGGCATCGACGCGTGGCAGCGCTGCGTGGAGGATCTGGAGGCGGCGCACGGCGAGCACGCTGCGGGGTGCCTGCTGGCCGCGCGTCGGCCGGGGCCCTACTGCCCGATTCGGCGCCAGCCCGCGGCAGCAGCGGTGGCAGCGGTCGAGCCTCAGGGCCAGGAGCAGCAGCAGCAGCAGCAGGAGGAGCGCCAGCAGGAGCAGCAGCAGGAGCAGCAGCAGCAGGAGCAGCAGCAGCAGGAGCAGCAGCAGCAGGAGGGGGAGGAGCGCCAGCAGGAGCAGCAGCAGCAGGAGCAGCAGCAGCAGGAGGGGGAGGAGGAGGAGCGGTGGCCGGTCGCCGACCCTTGGTGGTTCGAACCTCCAGCCCCGCCGGCGCCGGCGGCCCACGCGCCCGAGGGGCCCGTGCCTGAACAGGCGGCGGCGGCCGCAGAGAGGCGCCGCGTTTCAGCCCCTCTGATGGGTCAGCGGAAGGGCGATTGGACGCGCGTGCAGCAGCAGCGCTGCCAGTCGCTGCCCGCGGCGTTGCTTGCGGGGGCGCCTGCCCCGCTGCCGCTGCCAGAGGCGGCAGGGGCGCAGGTGGCATTCGGCTTTGGACTTGGCGGCGGCGGCGGCGGCGGAGGTGGCGTGCTTTGGAGCCCGGCGGTGGTGGCGGCCGCGGGCCTGTTTGCGGGCGGCTGCGGCGGCGCAGATGGAGGCGGTGGGCTGAACTGGCAGCTGGCCGTTGGGATTTGGTGATGTGTTTTGTGCGCTGCGGTTCGAAGGTTTGGGAGTAACAGAGGGAGGGAGCCTTTCTTGCCGTTCTTGTGGGCATTTCGCTGTGCGTGGGCAGGGCGGGAAGGGGCGGCGGTCGGCGGGTGATTGAGTGACGAACGGCGCCGCTGCTTTTCAGAGGCCGCCCCGCCCCGCGCGTCCGCATCCGTCAGCTTCCGGGGGATGCTCCCAACGCGACCGTGCCGGCGCGCAACCCCATACAGCAAAGGAAGCCCCATCCCGGGGGCCTCAGATCGGCACGCGACCTGGCGCCATGACGCACAGAAGCAGAGCTTCTCGATTCGGGACACTCCTTCTGATCGCGCTGGCCCACCGCGCCGCCGCCGCGGCCGGCGCCACCGCCGACGCGGCCGCAGAGGCGGGCGCCGCTGCTGCGCGCGCTGCCCGCTACCGCGGCTCCGCCCTCCCCGCCTTTAGGAAGGACCTTCTGGCCCTCGCAGCCATCCCCAGCGTCAGCAGCCTGCCGCAGCACGCGGACGACGTGCTTGCGGCAGCAGACTGGTGGGCGCCCCGCGGCCGCGCGCGCTGTGCGTGCTGCAAACCGGGCGCCTGCACCCTGCGCCTGTGCTCGCTCTGCGGCGCGGGCCGGCACGCTTGAAGATGGGATCAATCAGCCCCGACGCGCCGCCCGGGGGTCTGCCTGGCCTTCGCTTCTTCAGCTTACAGCACCCGCAAAACCCGCAACCGCCCCGGAAAGGCTGCCTCTTCAGCTTATCCATCCACCCGAACCGCCCGCCCCCAAAAAGGCTTGTCTCCAAGCTGCGCGCCGCCGGCCTCGGCAACGTGTCCCTCCTGCCCACAGAGGGGGCCCAGCCCGTCGTGTTCGCAGAGCACATGGGCGCGGGGCCGGACGCCCCTACAGTTTTGATCTACGGCCACTACGATGGTTGGCCCCCGTTTGCTTGCGCTGCTTTTGCCGTTTGTCGTTTGCCGCGCTGCCTGCAGCCGCGCCCCGCGCGCCGAGCGCCTCAAATTCGCGGCACGCCCTTGGCGCCTGCGCGTAGCGCTGCACCGATCAGATCGATTCGTTTGGCTTTTTTAGTCAGCCTTCGTCGGACTCCGCTGCCTAAACCCCGCCACAACCCTGCCGAATCCCCGCCACAACCCTGCCTAAACCCCGCCACAACCCTCCCAAAACCCCGCCTAAACCCCGTCCCAGTCCAACCTGTCGACCCCCTGGACCTCTGGACCTCGCCCCCCTTTGCCCCCGAGGAGCGGGGGGGCTACTTCTACGGAAGGGGGGTGGACGACGACAAGGGGGGGCTGCTCAACGCCGTGCACGTGGGCCTTGAGGGGGCTTGGTACTTTGGGGCTTGAGGGTTTGGGGATTGGGGGCTTGGGGGGTTTGGGTTGGGGCTTTGGAGCCCGGGGCTCTGGGCTTTGGGATTTTGGAGCCATGGGTTCGGAGCTTGGGAGCTTGGGGCCCTGGGGGGGGGGGTTATTTGAAGCCCCGTGAGCGCCACACATGCGGCTCACTCATGCAAATGCATTTGACTGGCCCTAGACCTGCGGTTGACCGCCGTTTGACTCTGCTTTGACCGCAACCGCAGGCCGTCGAATCCTACCTGCAGGCTGCCAGCGAGGGCGGCGCGCCGGGGCGGCTCCCGGTGAACGTCAAATTCCTTCTGGAGGCGCGTTGGGGGCTTTGGCGCTTGGGGTCCGGTGCTTTTGCGTTGGGGGTTTGGGGCTGGTGCTTTGGCGTCTTGGCGTCTTGGGGCTTGGGGTCCTGCCCCACCCCGGCGTGCCACTGCCTTGCTGGGCCGCCGCCGCCCGCGCCACGAATCCCCCTTTGCCCCCGGCCGCCCCCCTTCCTCCCCCCTCCTCGCTCCCCACCCCGAGCGCAACAAGAAACAACGCACTCCCGCCGCAACGCCCCCCACCCCTGCAACCCCCCCCCCCAGGGCCAAGAGGAGATCGGCAGCCCCAACCTGGCGCCCTTTCTGACCCGCCACGCGGCGCTGTTCGCCGACGCCGACGTGGCGCTGTCGGCGGACGGCGGCCAGATCAGCGAGGCGCAGCCGGGCATACCCACCGGGTTCAGGTTTGCGTGGGATCTGGGGAGTTGGGTGGGGTTGGGGTTTGGGCGGCGTTGGGGATGGGGTGGGGTCGGGCCCCAACCGTTTGGGGGGCTCGGGGAGGGGGAATGCACGATCTGGGGTTTTTGGCCGGCGGCCGTGCGCCCGCGTGTTTGCTCCGCGGGAGCGGGCTGCACTGTGCACTGTTCGTGCTCCGCTTGTGCGTGCTTCGGTTGCCAGCAGCAACCCAGCCAGCCTCAAAGCACCTGCCATCTCAAGAGGTTGGGTTTGGGGGTTTGTGCAAACACCCCGCACCCCCTCCACACCCCCGCCCCTTCGTCTGGCAGGGGCGCCATCGGGCTGCAGGTGGATATCGTCACTGCCGGCATCGACATGCACAGCGGTGGGGGTGGGGGGTTGAATAAACCCTAACGTGGCAAAGCACATGCTTGAGTTTGCTTGCGAGGGGAGGGCTTGCTCGTGTGCTTTGCGGATGCGGTTCAGATGCGGCCTTTGCGCCGCCGGAGAGCAGACGAGCCGCGGGACCCCTGCAACAGCAAAGAAAACAGCCCTGTCACCCAAGCACCAGCGCCATCGTTCAAAAGCAAGCCCAGCAGTCCAAAAGCGAGCCCTGCCTAACCAGAATGCCGGGCCCTGCAAAACCCAACACCCCAGGCATGAAGGGCGGCAGCGTGCAAAATGCGGCACACGCGCTGATTCAGCTTTTGGCGACGCTGCGGGACCCCTCAACGGGGCGCGTGGCCGTTTCGGGCTTTTACGAATCGGTGGTCGAGCCGGATGCGGACGACAGGGACGACATGGAGGTGGGAGGGTTTGGGGGGGGGGGTGTTGGGGAAGGGCTCCTACAGGTTGTGGGAGTGCTCGTGCGCCCGCAACTCACGCAGCCCCAATCGCACTTGCCCCCTACCCACCCACTCACCGCCCACAACACCCCCCAACCCCCCCCGAAACCGCCCCCAAACCGCCCCGCCCCCGAAACCTCCCCCCAGCTGGTACCGCCCCACCCTCGAGGTCGTCGGCATGGGCTCCGGCTTTTCCGGCCAGGGCATAAAGACCATCGTACCCGCGAGCTCCTTCGCAAAGCTGTCGGCGCGGCTGGTGCCTAACCAGGCGCCCGAGGAGGTCGCCGGCAAGGTGGGGCGAACCGGCGGGGCCGCGGGCGGCGCCCGGTTTTCGGGGCGGCGGGGCGGCTTTGGCTCGGCGCGCGCTGCGCAGTGCAGGGGGGTTGCAGTCGAAGGCAACCGAAATGCCGACGCGCCGGCTCGACCGCCCCTGCCCCAATCCTTGCTTTTGCCTCCCGAAAAAGCGCAGCTCCTGACAAATACAAATCCCCAAAGCGCAACCCCTCCCAAAAAACAACCCACCCCCAAAAAACGCACCCCCACCCGCCCCAAACCAACAGGTCGAGGCGCACCTGCGCGCGCACGCGCCGCCGCTGGCAAACCTGACAGTGACGGTCATGGGCTTCAGGGCAGACCCCTGGCGCTCGCCGCGCCGCACGCCGGGCAACGTCGCGGCGGCGCGGGCGCTGCGGAAGGTCATGGGCGCTGAGCCGCTCTTTTTCAAGTGAGGAGGGGGGGTGTTTGGGGGGCGTGGTGGTTGTTTGGATTGGGGTGGGTTGCTGTTTTGGGGTGGGGGTTGCTGTTTTGGGGGTGGGTTGGTGTTGTTTTGGAGTTTGCCCTGTGCCCCAAAGAGCAGGCCTGCGCGCTAGCGGTGGGTGCGACAGCGGAAACGGCCCAAACCGCAACACCAACACCCCCCCAAACCCCAAAGGGATGGCGGCACCGTGCCTGCGCTGGCTTACCTGGACTCCCTGCTGGGCCTGCCCACCACTGTCTTTGCCTTCTGCCTGGGGGAGCGGATACACGCGCCGAACGAAAGGCTCAAGGCGCGCGCCGCCACTGTTTTTTGGGGGGGCGGGGACTGAGGGGCCGCGCCGCTGCCGCGAGGCGGGAAGGTGTTGTCTGGCGGGGCGCCCGCTTTGGGCTCGCCGCGAATCTGCGTGCCGCGCCCCTCTGCCTGGACCGCGCCCGCGCTCGCCAAACCACCCAAAACCGCCCGCGGGCGCCCCTGCGCGGTCGGCCCCTCCCCAACCTTACACCCCCCCCAAAACCCATCCAATCTTATCCCACCAACCCCCACCCAATCCTTCTCCACGCCCCCACCTCCCTATCCAAAAACGGAACCCCCTATCTAAAACCATACCCCCTCCCAGGTCTCCATGTTTGACCTCGGCTCTCTCGGCTGGATAGAGCTGCTGTCAGAGCTGGGCGCCACGGGCAAGGCCGCGTTCGCAGAGGCCAAGGCGGCGCGGGCGCGGGGGGCGGCGGCGGCGGCGGCGGAGGAGGAGGAGGAGCAGGGGGGAGCCAGGGACGAGCTGTGAGGCTGCAGCTGGCGCGCTTCGAAGTTTGGATTCGGACGCGCCTGGCACGCATGCGCTGAGGGGTGTGGATTTACAATGGACCCTGGATTGTATTATGCCTGTATGGTGTAAAACCGTGGACTATCAGTGAAGAGGGGGCTTGGGAAATCACAAGAAAGTGAAGAGAGGCGGCGAGCGAGCCGCTGTGCCCCCCAAAACTGCGGCGAAAAAACAATCCGACCCATCCAACGCCGGCCCCCGTCGCTGGCTTCGGCGTCGCAGCGCCGCCGCCGCCGCCGACGGCTCCAGCCTCACTCCCGCTGACGGCGCCGGCCCTCGCTGCCGCTGCCAAACGCCGGCCCTCACTCCTGCTGCTGGCGCTCCTGCATCCTCCTCAGCCGCTGCGCCAGCTCGCTATCCACCCCCGGCCCAAAGCCGGCGGCGGCGCCGCCGCGGGGCTCCTCGCGCGCCGGGGCGGCCGCCGCCGCGGCCGATTTGGAGGCGTTCCTGCGGGCGCGGGCGCCCAGGAGCGAGGGGGCCTGTTTGCTTGCCGCTGCCGCTCTGACTTGCCAAACGGTATGCTGCGCTGCGGCACATCCGCTCCCCTGCACGGCCCCCACTAAAGACGCGCAATCCGCCCGCGCGCGGCGCACGCGCCTGCCCCACCTGCGCTGCAGCGCCGCCGCGAGCTCCCCGCCAAACGCGGAAGCGTCGTGCCACGACGGTGTGTCATCGTCGCCGCCGCCGCCTGCCGCCGCCGCCTTTGCGGCCTCTGCCGCCGCCTCGGCCGCCGCCTTGGCGGCGCGCGCCGCCTCGTCCTTGCGCCGCTGCAGCTTTGCGGCGAGCTCGGGGGTGGCGTCCGCCAGCTCGGCGCCCTCTCCATCCCCCGAGCCCCCGGCGCCCGCGCCGCGGCCGCGGCGGAAGGCCGAGGCGGCGGCGGCGGCGTCCTCCTGCTCCTTCTGGCGCAGCGCGGCGTGGCGCTGCTGCAGCACGCCCTGCGCGAGGTGGGGTTGGGAGTTGCGGCGGGAGGGGGTTGCGTTCGCCCGGCGGCGGCGGCGGCGGCGACCGGAGCGTAGCGGCGGCGGCCGTCGACTGGCAGGCAGACTGAGTGGCCGCGGCGGCGACAACCGACACCCTTTCTCAAAACAAGAAGAGAACCAAAGCGATTCGCACCGACAGCTCCTCGCCAAAGGGTGATGCCTTCTGCTTGTTGAGCTCCTCCTCCGCCTTTTCGGCCTCCTCCCTGCAATTGGTGGTCCGGGCTTGGTCAGCGCTCTAATTTGTAATGCAGCTCAACTTCACTCAAACCCAATTTGATGGACTCTTTGGGGGGGGGTTGCAGGCTTGCAGTTTGACAAGCCTGCTTGGGTGGGGTCCTTACGCGCAGCTGCGGCCCCTTGCACACGCGAATGCTTTCACTGCCGCCCCCGCCTGTCCCAGGGAGCAAACAGCGCTGTCAGCGCCCCCGCAGCCGCCGGCCGCCCCCTTCCCCGCACCTGCGCCGCAGCATCGCCGACGCCTCCTGCTGCCACTGGCTCCGGTCCTCCTCCTCCGCCCGCTGCCGCTGCCGCTGCTGCCGCACCTCCTCGGGCGCCGCGTTGGCCCTGAACTGCATCACATTGGCCAGGTACCGCGCGTCCCGGCCCTCCACCTTCGAATAGTTGATCTCCCTCGCCGCGGCGCTGCCGGTGGCGCGCAGGGCCGCGCCGCTGGCGGGAAGCGCTGGCATGACCATGCCGCCGAGGGCGGGCACGCCGCCCATGCGGCCGAGGATGCTGAGGGTTTTGGGGATGCGGGGGAGGTTGGGGGCTTCAGCAGAGCCGGCTGCTGGCCGCGGTTTCAGGTGCCGTTTGGGTGCAGCACTTTCCCAGCTTGGCCCTGCACGAGGGGCAGCGGGGCAGCATGCCTGCATGCGCATGCGCCCCCAAAAGCGCTCGCTGCGCCCCGCTGCGCGCCGCGCCGCACCGCGCCCTCTTCTCGAGCTTGAACCGCTGGAGCTCGGGGTGCACCGTGCGCGCCCGGTTTTCGGGCAGCTCGGCCTGCGGTGTCGACGCGGCGGCGGCGCGGCGCGGCGCGGGCCGGTCAGCAAGCTTGGTTTTCGCTGCTTGCGGCGCGCGGGAGGGGCGGGCGCGAGGCCGCGCGGGGCGCCGCATGGCGCGTTGGCGCGGGGCTCGCATGCATGCGCGGCGCGGCCCCCACCTCCGGCAGCGTCTCCCCCTTGAGCTCTGCGCGGCGTGGGCGGCGGACCGGGGTTGCGGTGCGGGAAGGGGGCTCTGCTCATGCGATGGCTGGATCGATTGCCGCGCGCCGGGCCGCGCACGCGCGCTGCGTGCCTCAGCTCGACCGCGACCAGCCGCCGGCGCCCCGCGCCGCCCTCCCCAAGCATCGCAAAAGAGAAAGCAACCAGCAACGCACCCGCGATCGCCATGCGCTCCGCCAGCCGCCGCACGCTGTCCACGTAGGCGTCCGTGCGCTCGGAGAACGCGTCCCACTCGGCGTGCTGCGAGGAGTGGAACGTCAGCACGCGCCGCGCCTCCTCCTGGACCGCCTCGATCCAGGCCTCGTCCGCCTGCGCCTTTTTGCTGTCGAGCAGCTCGACGAAGCCCTTGAGCTGCAGCGCGAAGCGCTCGCAGGCGCGCTGCGCGACGTAGAACGCGTCGCGGGCGTCGTCGAGCGTCAGCGGCGGCGCCGCGGCCGGCGGCGCCGCAGCCGGCGCGCCGTCCTCCGAGGACATGGGGGACCGGAAGAGCAACTCCTGCCGCGGCCTGGCCAGGGGCCGGGTCCTGTAAAGAGCAGCTGGTTGTGCTGGTTGCTGCAGCTGCTGCTGCGGGCAGAGAGAGGCTCGCGGCTGGGGTAGCCCGCTCTGGTTGGTTCTCAAGACGCGCAAATCCGCGATCGAAATGACGGTAAAAGAGAGCGGGGGCCGGAGTTGGGAACTGAAAGCGACGGTGACCCGTGTGGGAGAGCCTCTCGGCGGCCAGGACTTGGCAGGTCGTTGATCGACTATGGGATGGCAGTGAGATTGGGCCATGGCCGGGGCGCCGGCCGCCGTGCCGCGCGGCTGCGCGCGTTTCGAGGCAAGCCCCCGCTCCACTAGCCCGCTGCCTGGGTTATGCCTAGACCTTTTGATGGGCCGCTTTCCCCCAACGGGCCTAGTGGAGAGGTGGTGATTACAGAGGGGACCGCAGCGCTCCAATTCGAGCGCAGGCTCGCATAGAACGCAGGGAGGGACGGGTCGAGGCAGACCATGTGTGTTTTCACCAGTGGCCTCGGCCACCCTACAAGCGGCGCAAAGAATGCCTTATGACCCGTTTGGCGCACCGGGCAGTATTGAACTGCCGCCGGCGCCGCCGCCGCTGCTCCCGCGGGCTGCCAGGTCACCCAGCAGCGCCGCAAGGCCGGCGTGCACGCCGCCGAGCGCATCGCCGGCCAGTGCTTGCTGCAGCTGCAGTGGCAGCTGCGGTTGCTGCAAAGGTTGCTGCAGCGGCTGCATCGGCTGCGGCAGCAGCTGCGGCAGCGGCTGCGGCACCAGCTGCGGCAGTGCCTGCGGCAGCGCTTGCGGCAGCGCCTGCGCCTGCTGCTGCGCCTGCTGCTGCTGGTTTTGCTGCTGAAGCAGCTGCTGCAACAGTTGGCCCATGGCCTGCCTTGTCTGTTGCTGCTGCTGCTGCTGCTGCTGCAGTTGCTGCTGCAGTTGCTGCTGCTGTTGCTGCTGCTGTTGCTGCTGATGCTGATGCTGTTGATGCTGCTGCAGCATCCCCGTCAGCAGCCCGCGCAGCGCAGTGCTGTCAGAACTGGGGTTCAGAAGGGCCTGCCGCAGCAGCGCGTGCACTGCTGGGCCGGCGAGCGCCGTCGCCCCGGCCTGCGGCTGGGCCGGCTGCAGTGGCGGCGGCACCTGCAGCGGCAGCGGCAGCGGCGGCGGCGACGGCCCCGCTGCCGGCGCCACGTGCTGGCCTGCCACTGGCGCGCCCACCTGAAAGCCGCTGGAGGGCGGCCGCCAGTTGCGCGGGGCGCGCCGCGCGCCGCCACCGTGCAGCTGTTTACTTGTGTCGCTGCTGCTCTCGTCGCTGCTGCTGTCCTCGTCCTCATCTGAAGACGCCACCACGTAAGATTCATCCGAGTCCTCCGCCTCGCCGCCGCCACGCGCACGGCCCCGCCCGCCGCCGCGGCCCCGGCCACGCCCGCCGCGGCCCCTGCCGCGCCAGCCTCCGCGGCTCGGGCGCGGCGCGTCCGCGGCTGGCTCGGCGGCGGCGGCGGCGGCGGCGGCGGCGGCGGCGGGTTCCGCGGCTTCCAAGGCAGGCGGCGCAGCTTCCACGGCCACGGCGGCAGCAGTCGCCGCGGCGGCGGCCTCGTCGGACGCTGCAGATGTCACCGCATCGGGCTGGGCCGAAGCGGCGGCGGCGGGGGCGGCGGCGGGAGCAGCCATCGCCGCGACGCCGGGGGGCGCGGCACACAGCTGTGCTGCCGTCGCCGCCGCTTCCTCTGGGGCCCGCGCAGCTTCCGCCGCCGGTTCATCCGCCATATCGGGCCCCCGCCTGCCACCATCGGCAGCCGCCTCGTCCGCCGCGGCAGCAGCCGACCCAGCACCAGCGGCGGCAGCAGGGGCGGCAGCAGCGCCGCTGCTGGCCTGCATCTGCGCCTGCGTGAGCGCCGCCGCCGCAGCCCCCGACGAGAACCAGCCATACTCCACGCCCCACCGCGAAATGACCGTGTCCGGCTCGACCGACCACTCCTCCTCCGCATCGTCCGGTGCATGGCACCGCCTGGCCCGCAGCAGCGCGGCGCGCGAGCCGCACGCGAACGCGGCCTGTGCGGCCTGCTCCCGCGCGAGGCGCAGCGCCCCGCACTTGCCGCAGCGCGCCCACATGGGGCGCACCATCGCGGCCAGCGCGGCGCGCATCGCCGCGGCCAGCGCTTCGGGGCCGAGCCTCAAGACGGCGAGGCCCTCGAAAAACGCGGGGGCCCCGACCTCCAGGGCCGCGGGGTCGTCCTCCGCCGCGAACGCCGCGTCGTGCAGCGCCACCAGGCCGGCCTCGAAGCTGAGCGGCGGGCCAGCCAGGCGCTGGGCCGCCACGCACCACGCGCGCGAGGGGCATGCGGCCGCGTACGCGCCGCCGTGCGCGGCCGCATCGCCGCCGCCGGCAGCTGGCGCGAAGCCAAGGTCGCTGCCGCCGCCGCCGCCGCCGCCGCCAGTGCCCCCGCTGCTGCGCTTCTGCACGGGCCGCGGCGCGGCCGCGGCGTGCGCGGCCGCAGCCGACGACCCCAAAAGTAGCAGTGCCTCAGCCTCCAGCATCTCCACATCCTGATCCGCCCTGGACGGGGGCCGCTGGTCGTCGCCGCCGCCGCCGTCGCCGCCGGGGTCCAGAGGCTCCCGCGGAGGCGCGGCCGCCGCTGGCGGGGCCCCGGCCTCTGCCATGGCCGCATCGCCGCCGCTGCCGCCGCCCCCGCCGCCGCCGCCGCCGCCGCCGCCGCCGCCGCCGCCGCCGCCGCCGCCGCCGCCGCCGCCGCCGCCGCCGCCGCCGCCGTGCGCCGCCAGCACGCCGGCCATGGCGGCCTGCGCGCCGCCGCGCTTGCCTGCGATGTACTGCACGAGCGCGCGCTGCAGCGCCGCGGCGGCGGCGGCCGCGCCCGGCTCCGCCGCGCGCTCACACACCGCGATGGCCTCCGCCAGCTGCGCGACGAGGCGCGCGTCGGGGTGGTCGCTGGCGTCGTCCAGCTGCACGTCCTGCAGCCCCTCGAGCGCGGCGCGCCATGCGCCCACGTCGGCCGCCATGCGCTCGCGCCGTCGCACCGCCGCTGTGGCCGAGCGACAGCGCCCTGGAGGGTGCCGCGGGACAGGTCGCAAGAGGTTGCTTCGACGCGATTCGCGTCCGCGGGCCCCGGACTGGTGCGCTGGCCCCGGGCACCGGAGGCGGGGCGGGGCGCCCGCAGCCAGACCACGCGGTCCGCGACCTGGGAACGCACCTGCAGCCACCTATCGCGCTTTTTCACCGAATTCACCGTGTGCTCCGGGGACGGACCCGCGGTGGAGGAAAGGCGCGGCCCGCTCGGTGACGCGCCAGCACCATCCGCGCGCAGCGCTGCGGGACGACGGCGCACAGCGCTTGCTCACCGACCCGTGCCATGCACCGTCCGTCCAATCGCAGCAAGCAGTTTACAGGCCGTGCCGAGGAGCAGTAGTGTACACAAGCCGGGGCTGCGCCTGCAGGCGCGCGGAAGGAACGCGGGCACGCGCGCCCCATGCGCACTCGCGCACGCGGGCCATGCCAAGCCCGCGCGCACGCGCACGGTCGCCGCGGTTAAGCCGTCGTCAATTGTGGTGTCAAGCTGTAAGGGGGCCGGCGGGCCGCGCCCCCTGCCAAGGCGTGCTTGGCGTCTCCCCATAAGGAGCGCCGCTGGAGCTCGAAGGGCGCCTGCCGTGAGAGCAACGGCGCAGCAGCAGGTGGCCGCCCCGCCGAAGCCTGGGTCTGCGGCGCCCTCCTCCTTCGCCGTCCCACTGCGCACTGTCCGCGTGCACATCAAAACCGGCCGGCCTGGCGTTGCATGCAAACAGGGCGGGGTTGGGTGGGTGGGTTGCGCGACCAAGCAGGGCCGAGGCTGCAGGCCTGAGCAGCGTGAGCAGCGTGAGCATGCGTGAGCAGCCGTGCCGCCCCCAGGGCAAGCGAGCGCGCTGCCGGCCCGCCCGCGGCCCCCCAGAGGCCCACGATCCCCGAGCCCCTCACCCTCTTGAAGATGATGATCAGCACCAGCAGCACCGCCACCTTGCCGACCTTGTCCATAACACCCGCCAGCCCCTGGCGGCGCGGCGGCGCGGCGCCCGCCTTGCCCGCCGCGGCCTCCCCCTCGGCCGCCGCCTCGGCCCCGCCGTCGGCCTCGCCGCCCAGCCGCGCGCGCAGCCACGCGCCGGCGTCGGCGATGCGGCGGCCGACCGCCTCGATGGCGGCCACCGCGCCGTCCACGAGCGCGGCCAGCGGGTCGCGGCCGGCGCCCTCTGAAAGCAGCTCCGCGCCGCCGTCGGTCACCTCCTCCACGCGGGCCGACGCGCCGGCGCCGGCGGCGCAGGGCAGCAGCCCGCGCGCGGCGAAGCCCTGGCTGAGAAGATAGGAGTCGAGCTCGGGGCCGCGCGCGCCGAGGGCGGCGAGCACTTCCGGGTCTGACAGCGCCGCCAGCGCGATTTCGCGCTGAACCCCAGGGTTGCGCAGCTGCGAGCGCGGCGGGGGACAAAGGGGGCGTAGCGGCGATTGGCGGACGCGCTGGCGTGCTCGCATGCTGGGGCCCCGCAGGCAGCACAGAGGACGAGAACGACGGCGGTTTTGATGTGGGGCGTGCCAGCACGCATGCGTCTAGACGGCGCTCTGCCAGCGTGCGTACGCACGCAATATATCCCATGCGCATGCGCACGCCCATGCCCATGCGCTCGCATGCGGCCTCCCAGCGCAGGCCGCATCGCGCGCGCGCCGCTGCCGCAGCGCACCACGCGCGTCGCGATGGCCAGCGCCGCGCTGAGCTCGGCGTCCCTCGCCGCCGCCGCCACGCGCCCCGCCGGGCCGCGCGGCGAGAGCAGGCCCTCGATGACCAGATCTGCCGCGCCGCCGTCGCTGGTGGCCTCCGAATCGGGCTCGTCGGAGCCGGTGGCCAGGTTGCTGCGCGCGCGGGGGCGGGGCACAGAGCATTGGGAGGGGGGCAGCAGGTTTTGGGTGTCGTTGCGCAGGGGGGAGGAAGGGGAGGAATGCCGCCGCCGTTGACATGGCAATCAAGGCGCCGCGCGGCTCGGCGGCGCGACGCGCGCACGCGAGCGCCAGCGCGAGGCAGCGTGGGCGCCCAGGCGCGCGACGGGAGGGGCGGCCACGCACACAAAGGTCTGGGCTGCGCCGGCGATGTCGTCCTCCCCGAAAATTGGCTTGCTGAAGATGGGCCGGGTGCCGTCCATGTCGACGAGCTCAAACTCATCCTGCGCGTTGGCGGGGGGGGGGAGGGCGTCGCATCGGCTGCGCTGGCAGCTGCTGCCCGTAGCTAGCGGCTGCGAGGCGCGCGGCAGCTGGGGCGCAGGACGCACGCCCAAGACGACTTATTCGCGGTCACCAGCTCGCCGTACCTGGATGCGCGCGATGCGCGCGAGCGCCGCAGACGGCCCGGGGGCCTCGCGCGCCGCGACGGGCGCCTGGGTAGCGAGGACGGCGGCCGTGCCCGCCAGCGGCGCCGCGCGCTCGGCGACCGCCTTGGCGGCCCGCGCGAAGCTCATGGCTGCTGCTTGTGCGGTGCCTGCGCGACGGGGCGTGGATGCGGCGGAGGGGGCGCGCCGCTCGAATCGGAGCCGACCGCCCGCAGCGCTTGCGGTGGCGCACCCGCCCGGCGTGCGCCCCCATGCGCCGCCGCACCGGCCTGCATGGGCCCCCATCTGCACGCGCTGCATGCCTCGCGCGCATTGCAGGCTCTCCGCGCGGCTCTGCGGCCCCATATGCGCCCGGCCCGCGGCCTCACCGCTCAGCAGCTAGCCTCGAGGGCTCGCCTAGGGACAGGGGCCGCCCGGTTTGAGCGCTCGACAACCTGCGCCAACTTGAGGTATGCATGCGCGGCGCGGCGCGTCCGCAGATCAGCAACATTGCGGGATTCGTGAGGGCAGCTGCCACGTCCCCGCCGCCCCACGGGGGTATGTAGCCGGCCCCCCGGTTGAAACTGCCGTAAACTCCAAGTAAGTCGGAATGGCAGCGGCTGGGGCGGTGGCGGAGGGGTTGCCGCCTGCATGCGGGAGGCAGACCGGCGAGGCGGCGCAGCGCCGCAGGTCCATCGAGGGGTTGATAGCCCGGCGGCACGTGTGTGCAGCGCAGAAGCACCACAAATGAGCCCCAGAATACAGAGGCAGGCTCACTCAACACGCCGAGGTGCGCCGTCTGGCCCGGCCTGGCCTCGCAGGACGAGTCCCGGACGAGTCAATGCCGCCCGCCCGCCCAGCTGACCACGCGCAACCATTTCTCCGCACCCGCCCTGAAGCGCGGTCACATACGGTAGTGTAGCAGCACCGAAGAGCAGCTTTGTGGGATGTCGCCAGCGGCAGCAGCGGCAGCGGCGGAACGCGGCGTGTAGCGGGCGAGCGGCGGGGCCGGCCCGGCCGATCGCGGCGCAGCGGGGGGCCGCGGCCGCCCCCAGTCTGTTGGAAGATGGATCTGATAGCGGAGTCGGAGGCGCTGTTCCAGGATGAGTCCGTGGTGCTCGCGGCCTTGGAGGTGAGACCCTTTGCGGGGTGATCCGGGCCTGCAGGCGGCCCCTCGTCGAGCGGGGGGACCTCAAAACGCCTCCGATCGCTCCGCAGGTGGAGAAGGTCGGCCATGGCGCGGATGCGACGGGCGCACAGCTGCTGAAATCGCTCGGCGCCGAGGTGCGTGCGCGCGCGCGCGCGCACGCCGCGGTGCCGCGCTGCGCCGCCGGTGGTGTGTCAAAGGCACAAAGCGGTGGTGTCTTTGACAATACACACTCGCCCCTGCGCTCGGTTCCAAGACCTGCGCGGGTGCAGCGCGGCAGCCAGGCTCAAGCCGCCTGCTGCTGCAGCGGCCGCCGCGGCGCGACGCGGCCCCTTCCCCCCGCCCGACGCCCCCGCAGTCGTACCGTGCAGGCCCCAAGCCGCGCGTGCTGTGCTTTTCGGTCAAGCGCTCCCTGTCAGACCGGGAGTTTGCGGCCGCGATCAGCCTCTGCCGGCGCGACCCGCGGCAGCCTGGCGCGCCGCTCGAGGTGGGCGGCTGCGGCCGTCCTTTAACACGCGTCGGCCTTGCGCAAGCACGCGAGCAACCCCTGCCGGTTCGATGGTACCCATCGAATCTGCAGCTGCCTCTGCCTGGAGTCGAGCTGAGCCAGAAAGCCCCTCTAGAAAGGGGCAGCGTGCGCAACGCATCGCAAAACCCGCCTTCACAAAAGAACAACACAAAACCCCACCCCCCAGCTGCGCAAGACCTACCCCCTAAAGTGCCTCCACGACCTCCGCCTGCACTGCGCCGCCGCCCCCGGCTCCGGAAGCTTCTCGGAGCAGCAAGCCCCCGGCGCGGTCGCCCAGCTGCTGCGCAGCGGCAGCGGGCACGACGTCGACGGCGGCGGCGGCGGCGGCGGCGCGCGGCCGCTGCCGTCGGTGGAGGTGTGGCTGGCGCACCACCACAGCGCGCCAGACCACCGGGGCGCTTACTTTTTCCCGGGCCAGCGGCAGGCCATGCTCTTTATGAGCCTGGCGGTGCAGCTGCTGAGGTGCGGGCGGGGGACGGCAGCGGCGGCGGCGGCGGGGCCGGCAGCGGCCGGGGGCGCCCGGGCGGGGCGATCTGCGTGACGACCGCGCGCCGTCGCGGCGCCGGCGCCGGCGCCGGCGCCGGCCCAACGCCCAAAAAAGCAAGCAGTACCAAGGCAACCGCCCCTTCGAAAACGCCCGCCCGGGCCCGCAGGCGGCAGGACGAGCTGCTGCCCACCCTTTCCGGTGTCTCCCTCGAGCGCCTGGACGCGTGGTGGGTGGCCAACAAGGAGGCCGCCGCCGCGGCGCTGGCGCCGTTTGCCGCCCGGGTCATCACGCCGGGCACGCTGCAGGTGCGTCGGGCGTCGGTGCTTCGCCCTGTTTCGCCGCCCCCCGCCTTTCGCCCGACCTTGCGCGCCGCGCCCCGGCCGAATTGCGAATGGGTCGGACCGACGCGGCCGTGGCGGTTCCACGCTGCTCACACCGCGCGCCGTCCCCGCCGCGACCGCCTGTCCGCTCGCGCCCCGCCCCTTCCCCCCCGCTCGCACACCCCGCGGCACGTACACCCACTCCGCCGCCCCCGCGCAACCCCACCCCCCCACACACACACTCACACACACACCATGCGCACAACCACCTCGCCACAAGGCCTGCGGCCGGCGCGGCGAGCTGGGTGTTTTGGTGAGTGCCAAGGAGGAGGCTGACCTGGAGGAGCTGCTGGGGCTGTACGCCCTGGGGCTGGGGGAGCCAGAGGAGTTTGCGGCACGCCTGCAGGTGGGGGGGGTGGGGTTGGGTTGGTAGGGATGGGAGGAGGGGGCGGCGGCTCACCAGCCGCTGTCTCTCTTGCTTCGCTTCAGCAAAGGGAAAGGAGCCCTGCCTGTTCTAGTTTGTAATTTGGGGGATAATCCAAACGGCTGCCCCAACCAAACTCAACCCAAACTCAACCAGGACGAGCACGCCGCCCTGGAGGCCGCCAACGTGTACGGCCTGCTGGAGAGCGGCCCCCTGGTGGAGGGCGTGCTGACTCAGCTGCGGCGCACGCAGGGCGTGCTGGACGACCTGCACGAGAGCCTAAAGGCGTGGCTGCGCGCGACGGGGGCGACTCATGCAAGCTTTGTGTGCACGCCCCCAGAGCGCGAGCCAGATGACTAAAACGCCGGCTGACTAAACCCTGACAAACCGCCCCCCGCCCCCAGGTGTTTGACCTGAAGCTGCGCCACATGCGCGACGACATCGCCGCCATCGAGGCCAGCAACAACAGCCTCGAGCGCCAGAGCCGCAACAACGCGGCGCTGCTCGCGGCGCTGGACAGGTTTGTTTGTGTTTGTGTGTGTGCGCGCGCGCGCTGCGTATCAGCTGCACCCTCGGCATTGCGGGGGTTCTGCTGCGCTGCGGCTGCTTTGCTGGGTTGGCCTGTCTCCGCCGCCCGGGCTGCATAACCCCTTGACCCATCGCCGCCTCGGCCCGCCGCGTCAGCTCGCGTGCATTGGTGACCGTTTTCAGCAAACGCTATCAACGCTTTACGGCTTGGAACAAAACCAACTTGTTTCGGCAGGCTCCTGGCGGACATCGACATCGACGCGGCCACGGCGCGGCGCCTCGAATCCGGCCCCCTCGATGCCCAGCACCTGCCCGCCGCCGCCGCCGCCGCGTGGGCGCTGCACGACAAGCGACGCCGGCTCGCGGCGGGCGGGGGGCCGGGCGCGGTGAGCCCGCTGGTGGCGGGGATGCGGGCGGTGAAGGACGCGCGCGCGCGGCTGGACGGGCTCGCCCAGAGGTGCGCGCGGGGGGGGGGGGGGGGAGGGCGCCCGCTTTTCTTTCATTCGTCGGCAAGCAACGAGCGTGTTGAGCGCTCGGTGGGGGTCGCAACCGTTTTGGGTGGATCCCGCGCCGCGCGTGTGCTCAGTGGCCTCGTCCTGTCGCGGGTGGCTCCTGTGACGGGATGGTTACTAAGAGGGGGCGTTTGAGCGGGCGCTTGCCCAGCCTTGAGCTGCGCCAGCTTTGCCCTCATCATGCCGTTCAACCTGAAGGCAATGCGTCGCAACGCACCTTACTCCCGAACCACCCAGGTTTGTGTCGCGCGCTGCGCAGCACGTCGCCACGGCCATCGGCAACGCAGCGGGGGAGGCGATGACAGAGGGGGCCGCCGCGGGCGACCGTGAGTTTGACTGTGCTTGACCTTGCTTGACTTGGTTTGACTTGGTTTGACCAGACCACGGCCAGCCGCCTCCTGCCCGACGGCCCTTTTTAAAAGACCCCCTCCTTCGGTCCGCACTAACCTCCCGTCCCGCCCCTTCCAAACCCCACACGCAGGCGGGGCGCGGCTGTCGCCGCCCGACCGGGGCCGCCTGCGCGAGGCGGTGGCGCGCTGCCAGCCGCTGGTGGCGGCGCTGGCGGCGCTCGACCCCTCGGCGCTCGCGAGGCTGCAGATGCACTACGCTCAGGTGGGGGGCTCGGCTGGAATTTTGGAGGGGACTTTTGAAGGGGAAGGGAAGTTATGCCCGGGCAGGAGCCAAGGGAGCGAGGGAAACATCCGGGCAGAGGAAGGCCGTCCTGCCCTCGGGGAGCAGGGCTGTGCCTGGCACTCCCACTCCAAGCTGCGCCGTGTGAGGAACATAGTTTTTTTTGTCTGCCCACCATTCAAAAAACCCTCCCTTTCAAAACGAACGAAACAGAACGTCAACTCCCTCCTGCGCCGCGAGCTGCGCGCCTGCAGCAGCGAGCTGCGGCGCGCGGTGCAGGCCGAGGCGGCGGGCGGCGAGGGGGCGGGCCTGGGGCTGCGGGAGCGGAGCGTGCTCAACGCTGCGAGGTGCGGCCGGTCTGGGTTGGCTGGCTGGTTGGTTGGGGCCACCGCCAACCTGGGCTGCGCGTTGCGCGGCACAACCGCCCCAAAACGGGGGCCGGCAGGCGCCTGCCCTTAGCCAGATACGGCAAGGAGGGAGCCATCGCACCAAAGATGCAGAATGCGCGCACCCCCCTCCCGCGCTCGCACTCCAATCCCCCGCACCCGCGCTCTCACACCGACCCCGCCCGCAGGCGCGCGGCGCGGCCGTCGGGGGGCTCCATAGGCAGCGCCTCTGACATCTCAGAAGACCCAGGCTCCGCCTCGGCCTCCCCGCGCGCCGCGCCTCGGACCCGAGGCGGCCCCGGCGCGGGCGCGCCCGCGGCGGCCCGGCTGGCCGCTTACCTCACCGGGGCGTCCCCCGGGCTGCCGCTGCACGCGGCGTGGCAGCAGCTGCTCGGCAGCTTCCTGCCGTTTCTGCTGGAGGAGGCTGACTACGCAGCTGCCGCCTTTTTCATGCGGAAGTGGGTCAACGTTTCCTTGCCTTGTTCTCGGTTATGCGTGCGCCTGCTCCTGCTTCTGTGTGCAACGAGGGCCCTGGGATATACGGCAACCATCCTGGGGGTGCAAAAACACAGCCTTGCAAAACCTTCTGCCTGTTGCCCTGCCTGAAGCGAGCCGATGCATGCGCCGCACACCATCGCAGGGGCGATGACCCGCGCGCCGCTACGCAGCAGCAGCAGCAACAGCAGGTGCAGCAGCAGCAGGTGCAGCAGCGGCGGCGGCCGCCACCGCCGCACGGCGGGGGCGAGCTTACGCCCGCCGGCCACGAGGCGGTGGGGGCTCTGCTGGGCTCGCTGGACCCTGACTTTGCGGTTTTGGTTGACCTAACATCCAAAAGCAACCAGGCGCGCGCGCGGCGGGGCCCGCCCTTTCGGCTTGGGGGGCTTGCTTTGCTTTCGGGCGGGAGGCCCGACACAAGCGGGGGGGGACGCGGGGCGCGGCAGAATGGGTTGCGCCCCCTTGCAGCGGAATGCAGGGAGCCGTCGGCATTGGGCTGCCCGAGGGTGCGGTTAGTCGACTTACAAACTTCCCAGACACCCAAACCGCCGCTCCCGCGCTCAGGTGATGGCGGTGCCGATGCTGGCGCTGTGCCGCGCGTGGCTCGCGCGCCTGCGGGGCCGCCCCACCGCCGCGCCCCTCGCGACGGCCCTCTCCGCGTGCGAGCGGCGGCTGGCGGGCCACTGGGCGGCGTTTGTCGCGGCGCAGACGGCGGCGGTGGACGCTTTCGACGCGCGCTCCAAGATCGGCCTGCAGGCCGGTGCGTGGGCGGGCTTGGTCTGTGGGCGTGTGCTCGGGCTGTGCAATGGGCTTGGACTGTCGCGACCCCTCTTTGCCAACCGCAGTGCCCTGTGCAGCCGCCAACGTGGCACTTGTGTATGCTAGCGCGTCCTGTATGCTGCATCCTCAAACCCTTGATGCCGCCTTCGGCCTGCCTCTGACGCACGGATTCACTCAACCCGCCTTCACTCAACCCGCCTTCACTCAACCCGCCTTCACTCAACCCGCCTTCACTCAACCCGCCTTCACTCAACCCGCCTTCACTCAACCCGCCTTCACTCAACCCGCCTTCACTCAACCCGCCTTCACTCAACCCGCCTTCACTCAACCCGCCTTCACTCAACCCGCCTTCACTCAACCCGCCTTCACTCAACCCGCCTTCACTCAACCCGCCTTCCACAAACCCCCCCAAACCCAAACCAGGCATCAAAAACGTGCACCTGCTGCCGCCGATCAACCAGTTCGTTTCGATGGCCCAAGAGCTGGAGGGGCTGATGGCGGACGCAGCAGCAGAGGTGGAGGCCGGCCGCGGCGCGGCGGCGGCACGGCGGCGGGGCAGCGGGGAGCGGGAGGAGCGGCGGCAGGAGGGGGAGGACGGCGGCGGCGGCGGCGGCGACGGCGGCGGCGGCGCGGAGGAGGAGGCGGCGGCGGACGCGGCTGCTGCGGGGGCGGCGCACTCCGTCCGATCGGGTGAGTTTGCTTTGGCGCAGCCGGCGGCAGCACGGTGGACGCTCAGAGCACGGCCTTTTAAATGGACCCAGGGTTTGCCAGGGTTTGACCAGCCCTGTTTACTAAACAGTGTTTAGTCATGCTCCCGCTGCACGCTCCCGCTGCCCGCAAGCCTACGCTCCCAACGCTCCAACCCCGCTCGCCGCCCGCAGACGTGGACGCGGCCTACTCGTCCTGGGCCGGCCGCCTCTTCGCCTGCCTCGAGCGCCAGGCGGCGCTGGACGCAAAGTACGCGGACCGGCTGCGGCTGGAAAACTACGGCCACTACGCAGACGGCCTCGCGCCCCTCACGGAAAGGTGCGGCTGCGTTTGACCGGGCCACAGGGGCCGTTTGACTGGGTCAGAGGTGCCGTTTGACCGGGTCAAAGGGGCCGTTTTTCGCCACACCAGACGCGCCGCGCGCCTGCTTCCGCTCCAAACCGCCACGCCTCCCACCTTCCCTCCCCGCCGACGGACTGAACACCCCATGTCCAAACCCCGCCCGGCCGCCGTCCGCAGCGCCCCCGCGCTGCGGGAGTCTGTCCAGCAGGCGGACGCGCTGCGGGAGGGCGCGCTGGCGCAGTACATACAGGTGCGGCCACCCGCGCGCGCGCGCGCGCACAAGAGGGGTTGAGGCTCACACGGGGCTGCTCAATTGGAATCCACGGGTGGGAGGGCACGCTTCCCAACCAACCAGCCAACCAATCAATCAACCAACCAACCAACCAACCAGCCAACACACACACAACCACCCGACCTCCCGACCACCCGCAGGACCAGCTGGAGTACGGCAAAATGTGGAAGCTGCTGGAGTTTGGTCAACGGCTGGAGAAGCTGCTGCAGGCAAGGGGGCAGCGGGGGAGGGTGGCTTCTTTCAGCGGTTGGGGGCCCGCAGTGGTATGGGGAACTGCAACACCGCGCACCCCACTGTCCACCCCGACCACCTCGCCTCCAACCGGCCCCCAGCATGCCAGCGCCCAATACAGAAGCCCCTCCGGCTCCCCCCCCCCAACCCCCCCAACCCCCCACCCCACCGCCCCCACACCACCCACCCCGCAGGTCGTCACCCCCGCCGAGGTGGCCTTCCAAAAAGACTGCTCAGCCTCCGACGCGCGCGCCCTCATGCGCAGCGCCATGGAGGGCGCGGACAAAAAGCTCGAGGCGGCGGCGGCGCGCGTGCGGAAGCACCTGGGCGCGACGGCGCTGGGGGATGCGGTGTGGCAGCGGCTCAAGGAGGACCTGCTGGCGCGGTGGGGGCGGGGGGCGGAGGGTTTTTTTCCTGCGTTGCTGGCTTTTGGGTTGCGAAGCGGGCCGGGTTTCCCTGCGTTGGCGGCTTGTGGGTTGGGGGGTTGCGCCTTGCTTGGTGGCTGATTGGGGCCTGCAGTCCAAGCCATGGCCCCGGCCAAGCTGCGCCTGCAGGCGGCGCGCAGCCGAACCCAGAGACGCAAAAATCACCCGCCCCCTCCGAATCGAAAAAAAAACCCCGCCGGCAGTTACGAGCGCCTCGAGCAGCTGCTGGAGCTGTGCTACCCCAACACCCCGCTGCGGCCCAGCCCCGAGGAGCTGCGGGAGCTGTTCAAACTGGCGGGCAGCGGGTAGGGTGGCGTTGGCCGGCCTGCGTCGAAAGGAACTGCGACCGTCTTGTAAAGAAAGCTGCTGAAGGGAGAGACTTGTGTGGATTCCAGGTCACACACACAGCACGGCCGCAACGCAAAGCCAGCACGCAAAGCGTCAAGGGCGGAGGGGGGCCCATTGCGCGGCGCCCGTGAGAGCGCGCAGCACACTGCACACACGCCGCCGTCGCTGCGGGTGCCGCGCGGCGCGCACAAAACGGAGGCGGGTCATCCAGCTCCGATCAAATCCTCGTTCTCTTGCGCTTCACGAGACAGCGGCTTCTGCTCTGCCTCTCTCCGATCCAGGTTCGCGCGCGCGCCACGGCCGTGGGGCTGGGCCAGCCCCTCGATCGCGCTCACGGGATAATGCAGGCCATTTCTATGATTGGAGGCGCCTCGAGGCGCTGGCAGGCGGCTCCCACCGCGCCTGCATGGAAGCCCCAAAACAGCAGCCCGCCCCCGCCCCCTCAGCCCAGCCGCGGCCCCCCAACGCGCAGGGACCCGCGCAAACGACACCATGGGTGGCGGCCGCGTGGTCGAGTGCAACACCAAGGCGGAGTGGGACGCGCAGCTGGCCGCCGCGGGCGACAAGGCCGTGATCGTGGACTTTTCCGCAGTCTGGTGCGGCCCCTGCCAGATGATCGGCCCCGTGTTCGTGCAGCTGAGCGAGCAGTACCCCGACCTCGTGTTCCTCAAGGTCGACGTGGACGCCAACGCGGTGAGGGGGGTGGGGGGCCAGTTGGTGGGGTTCAACCGGGGGCAGCGGGCGTGTGGCGCCGCAGCTGCTGCCGCGGCGGCGCGTGACCGCGCGCCGCCTTTGCCGGCGGTGTCTCCCAGTGCCAGCGGCGGCGGCAGGCCGGAGCGCGCGGCGTGCCGGCTCGAGGCGCGAGCGCAGGCCGTGCGCCGCAGGCGCGGCCGGCGGCCGAGGTCCCCGAACCCCCCACCTCCCCCCCCCCCCCCCCCAAACCCCCGCCGCCTGCGCGCAGGACGTGGCCGCTACCTGCGGCATCAGCGCCATGCCCACCTTCCAGGTGTGGAAGAACGGTGCCAAGGTGGACGAGTTTGTGGGCGCCGCAAAGGACAAGCTCAAGGCCTTCTGCGAGAAGTACGCCTGAGCGGTGGGCGGTACGCCCGATGGGCGGTGCGCGCCCGATGGGCGGTGCGCGCCCGGCGGTCTGTGCCGGCACCAGCGCGGCCGGCGCCGGCGTTGGCGTTGGCGTTGACCGGCCCCTGACCCCGTTGACTCCCCCGGGGGGGTCGGCTCGAAGCTTCCCCGACCGTTCTGTCCCCTCACCCAATCCGTAAAGCGGCTGCCCGCGCCCGGGAGAGGGAGTCGGGCCTTCTTGGGGGCTGCCGCGCAAAGCAGGGCAGGCAGGTGGCAGTGGTGGCAGGGGAAGGGGGCAGCTGTGGGTTGGCGTGGGCCTGGTCAAAGCTTCGGGTCGCTGAACGGATCCAGAAGAGGAAAGGGCGGGTGTGCTGCGGCCCTGCAGAGCGCCCTGCAGTGATTGCGGTGCGCGTGCTGGCCGTGCACCCAGGCGACCTGAACCCCCGGTGCGCACGCTGCGGCGGTCGAGCAGCAGCTGCCCCCAGCCTGGTGGGTGCCGCCGGCGCCTCTCGGCGGGTTTTCCGGGCACCAAGCACGCACATTGCCAGTTTTCACCCGTTCCGCAGCTTCCGATCGCGCCGGATCGCGCCAACTCCGCGCTGCCCGTCTTCTCAGAGGGAGATCCCAGCCCCGCGCGCGCCCATGTTGCTCACACGGGCGCCCACGGCCGCCCAGAAGGCAGCGGTCGCGCCACGCCGCCTGCGCTGCACGCCGCGCCCCGCTCCGGCCACCGAAGCGGCGCCGCGCTGCCGCCGCTGCGTCGAGGCCCGCGCGGTGCGCTGGCGGCGGCGACTGGGGGTGGGCTGAAATGACTGCAACTGAAAAGCTGCGCTACGCCAGGCTCGCCTGCCACGCATTCGATTCAGCGAGGGCGAATCGGGGGCCGCACGCACCGCGGGCCGCACCCAAGCAGCTGACGCCTCCACCCCCCCGCCACCCCTGCCCCCGCCGCCGCTGCGCAGGGCCCGCGCCCGCCCGTCCCCCTGACCACCCAGGACGTCCTCAAGGCGCAGCTGCTGCAGCTGGTCACGCGGTGGGTCCCACCAAGCGCAGCTTTGTTCTTTGCGGGAGCAAAACTTTGACGTCCAAAATCGTTTTCGAGTCCGCGTCCACGATTTGGTGTGCCGCCCAGCCCAAACCCCCGGCTGCCCGCCCCTCCCCAAATCCCCCAAATCCCCAAACCAGGCTCAACAGCGCCGCAGAGGCGGACGACCCCGCCCTCCAGTCCGAGCTGCTGCGGGTCATCGAGAGCCTCTCGGCGCTCAGCCCCACGCCGCGGCCCGCTGAGAGCGCCCTCATCAACACCACGTGGGCGGGGGAGGGAGGCGGTTGGCGGTTGGCGGTTGGCGGTTGGGGACCGGCGCGGCCAAGCCAGTCGGTTGCGGTGACCATTGGACGGATCTGGCAGGCGGCGGAATATGCCGGTGGCCCCTTCAAAAACATGCGCGAGCAGGCGACTCGCGGGCAAACCATAAAAACCAAAAGGCCAAAATGCACAACTGCAGGCCGACAAACAAGCACATGGCACCCGCCGACCAAGCCCCCCCAAAAAACACCTAACGCCCCCTGGCCCCTCCCTTGCCCCCGCAGCTGGGCGCTGCTCTACACGCTCCCCGGCAAGCCGAAGGGCGACGTCGCGCGCTCCGCGCTGCAGCAGCTCCTCGCGGCGCTCTACGACTGGTTTTTCAAATACGCGCCGATCCTGGCCGGCAGCGCCGTCGGGCGGCGCGCGGACAGCCGCAGGGCGGTCAAGGCGCGGGGGCAGTTTCAGATATTCGACACCGAAAGGGGCTGGGTCAGCAACCAGGCAAAGTTCTCTCTGCTCGGACGGCAGGTGATTGCGGTTGCGGGGTGGGGTGGGCTTGGCTTTCCCGACTTTGGACACAGGCTGTTTTTTGCGGTCTTGTTTGGCGAGGCGCGGCGGGCGGCGGCGAGCTAGCCCACCCACCAGCCAACCCAAAACAAACCACCAAACAAACCGAAACAAAACAAAACGAAACAAAAGGGCATCATTCAGGTGGATGGCCCGGCGCGGATAGAGGGCAGCGAGGACGGCAGCCGCCTGGTGGCGACGTTCACTGTGGCGGAGCTGCGGTGGGGGCCCGAGTGGTTCAGGTGCGCGGGGCTCTGCACCGCTTTTTTTGTCATGGACAATGAGCCAATGAACTGTCCCATGAACTGTCCCGTCACCCTCGTCCACAGGGCAATCTGCCCCCACCCTTGCCAACGCCCAAGCTCCCTCCTCCCCAAACCCACGCAACCCCCAACACGCGCCGCCAACCCCCACCAGCCCACCCACCCACCCAAACGCCCCCCCAAAAAAACGCCATCCCCACCCCACCCCCTAACCCCTCACCCCCAGGATCCCCTTCCCCATCAAGGCCTTCAGCCCCACCGGCTACATCGACACCTCGTTCCTCGACGCGGAGCTGCGCATATCCAGGGGGGACAAGGGCAGCTACTTCGTCGCGCGCCGCGCGGCGGATGTGGAAACAGCGCCCTTCCTGCCGCCGCCGCCGTGAGGCGCCGCCGGGGCCGCCGTGCGGCGCCGCCGCCGCCGCTGCCGCCGCCGCCGCCGCCGCCGCCGCCGGCCGCCGTGGTGCCCGCGGCGGCAGAGCTGAAATTTTTCAGAATGCTAGATCACCCCTTGTCATGCTTGTCCTGCCTTGCACTTTCGACCGCTGCGGCCAACGCATTGAGTGCTGTAAATCCAAAAGCCCTCCTGCTGTCCCGCAGAAAACCGAAAGCCTCAAAAGCTGCAGGTTACAGAGGTTTTGGGGGTGGGGGGCTATTCGTTGCTTATTCGCGGCGCGGAGCGGTGCAGCGGCAGCGGAGCGGTGTTTGCGCCACAAGGCACGGGCCGGCATGCCGCAGCGCCGCGCCGCCACGTGCGAACGCTGGGGGGATCTCTCTCTGGCGTGGGCGTTGGGCTGTTCGAATTGCGCCCGCGCGACCAAAGACCGGGGGCGGGGCTTCAATTTGGGGCGCGTGCGTGCGCGCAAGCGCGCGCGCGTGCACGGCCTCGACACCGCCGCGCGGCCTCCGCCACTGCGCGGCGGGGTGCCCTCGCCTCTTTTGGGGAAACCGGGGCACTGCGCCGCCCGCGCTGCGGCAAAGGCACGCAAGGTGCGCGCCCATGCGGCGAACGCCGCGCGCACGCATGCGCACAAAGAGTACAAAAAACGCAGCCCCGAGGCGGGGCGCGCGCAGCGCGGCGCGCACCCTTCCTCTCGGCTGCGTGGGGTAGATGGGCTGCGCAAAAAGCGGTCGAACGCTATTCAAAGGATGGGGATAAAGAAGCTGATCTCAGATCATACCAGATCAGATCAGGAAGGCAGAGCACACGATCACCAGCAGGGCAGCCGCCCAGGCGATGTGCGTCTGCGGGCACTTGTATCGCGCCGCCGAGACGGCGGCAGCACCCGCCGCGGTCGCGTTGGCCGGCTCCGCCGCCGCCGCGGCGGCGGGGGCTGTGCCGTTTCCGGCCGCCCCCGCCGCCGCCGCCGCCGCGGTCCCGTTGCCCGCGCCCGCGCCGGCGCTCGAGTTGGCCGCCTGCTGTGCAGCAAGCCCCAGCTCTCGCGCCGGCGCGGCGCCGGCCGGGGCCGAGCCGTTTGCTCCCGCGGCGGCCTTTGCCGCCGCGCCCTCGTCGGCGCCCGCGAGTCACCCGAGCTTGATCCACGTCGCCTCCTTGCAGGGCACATCCCCGTCCATGATCCAAAGCATGTACCACCCCGGGTTTGCCACGCGCGCGTACTGGGGCGGCATCTCAACAGTCACCGAGTTGCCCGTGATGTCGGAGGTCTTGAGGAAGATGACTCGCTGCATCATGTTTGTCGAGTGGGTCGTCGCGGTGGGGGGGATGATGGACGCCGCCGTGATGGGCTTGGTGTGGGTGTAGCTGATGGTCAGCTTGCCGCCGTAGCTGCGGGGGGGGAGGGGGGGAGGGGATTTGGGGGGAGGCGGGTTGAGGCGGGCGGTTTTAGGATGGAGCGCAGGAGCAGCGGGTTGAGGAAGGGCGATACGTCGGCGTGCAAAGCTTGCAACCGAAGACGCAGCCAAAGACGGCCCAAAAAACGCCAGAAACAGGCTTGAAAAGCCCAGCACCCCGGCCCCCGAAACGAAAGCAAAGGAGCACCCACCCGACGCTGTTGGCCGACACGCTGTTGATCGCGGGGCGGTCCATGAAGGCGTAGGGCAGCTGCAGCAGCTCGGCGCGGTACTCCTGGCCCGCGCCGGCCAGGCCGCCGTCCTTGCAGTTGTCCACGCAGTCGTCTGGGTTGGGGGTTTGGGGTAGGGTAGGGTTTTGGGTTAGGTTTAGGTTTTGGGTTGAGGTTTTGGGTCTTGTTTTGGGTTTTTTGGTTGCATTTGGGTTCATTCGAAAGTTGGCTGGGTTGGGTTGGGTTTGGGTCCCGAAACGCCCCCACACGCAACAAAAACGCCGCTCACTCTGCTCGCTGCCGGCCACCCAGACGTCGCCGCTCGGCAGCAGCACCGCGGTGGAGTGGTAGTAGCGGTGGATGTTGGAGCTCGCCAGCGAGGTCATGCGCTGGCCGGGGGGGGCCTCGGGGTCGTAGAGCATCGCGGTGAACGCGGCGTCCTTGGCGGTGCCGCCGCCGTCGATGGTGCCGCCGGGGACGCCGCGCTGGGCGCCGTTGCAGATCAGGATCTTGCCTGCGGGAGGCGGGGGGCCACGGGGGGGCGGGGGAGGGGGCGTTTGCGGGGCTTCGTGGGCGGTGTCCAAACGGGTTTAGCTGCCGGAAACCCCCGCGTCGCCGCACCAGTCCCCAAGCCAAGCCCAGGGACTCACCCCTCGCCACCTTCACCCCCAAACCCAACCCAATCACCCCCCTCCGACCCCAACCCCCAGACCCCCCACCGTTGGGCAGCAGCACGGCGTCCGTGAAGGTGCGGGGCCAGGGCATCTCCTCGTAGCCCTTGCCGTCCACCTTTGACCAGTAGGGCCACTTGCCGGCGAGGGCGTCGCCGATGGAGGGCATCTTCATGCGGAATATGTACTTTGAGGCGGGCTCGTTGCACACGCCCTTGCAGTCGACTTCAGGGGTGGGCGTCATGTTTGGGGGAGGAAGAGGGGCGGCGGCGGGTTTCGGCATGGTTGGGGGGAGGAAGGGGGGGGAGGGCGCGAGGGCTTCAGCCACCAAAGTGCGTGGGGGACTGCCCCTTGGGACTTTCGCGCCTGGAGCCCTGGGCACCGCTGCCGGCGCTTGCACGGGGCAGCGGCGGCCGCGCCCGCTGCCAGGCCAATGGATGACCCCAAGCCCGCCAAAAAACAACACAAGCCGCTCCGAGCGGCTCGCCCCCGCGACCGAAAGCGAAAAGCCCCGAAACCCCCCGCCCCCCAAAAGAAAGAGCCACTCACGGCCCTTGCCCTGCGTGGCGCCGCCGAACATCGCAAACTCGAACTCGTAGCCGCGCTCGGGGCGCAGCGGCAGCGGCACGGACGCGCCCATAGCGGAGAAGGCCGCGCACATGCCCTGGGGGCGGGTTTGGGGGTGGTTGGGGTTGGCAGTTGGCACGGGAGGGGGCTGCAAAGGGCAGGCAGCGCACACGCGCACATGCGCGCTCAAAGAACTGACACGAGCGCAAAACGGGCAAGCACGCAAATCAAATCAGACCTAAGCCAAGCTAAAACATGCAGCCCGTGCCACCACCCCACAAACACAACACAAAAACACAAGCACGCACCTCGGGCTCCAGCCCAGGGAAGTTCCACATGGGCAGGAAGTTTCCGTCAGAGGTGAAGCGCACGATCTGGCCGGTGCGGCAGGTGTACATAAGGAGGAAGTGGTCACCTGGTTACGCAGGGGTTAGGGGGGAGGTTGCGGGGGGGTTACGAGGGGGTTGCAGGAGGTTGTTTGGTGAGTTGAACCACAAGAGTTTGGCAGCTGCGCCGTGGCCAAGCTGGTGCCCCCTCGCGGCGCGTTGGGGGCGTTTTGCTCCGGCCGAGGCTCCATCGGCGCGCGCCATCCAGCATCCAAACAGCCGAGCCCGAGCCGCCGAAACGGTCTCAGGGGTCGGCTCGACTAAACCCTATGGAACCCAAGCGGCGGCGGCTGCGGTCAACCCGAAACGAAAACGGCCGACCCGAAACACAAACAAACAAAAATGCCCACCCGGTGCGTTGGGGTCGGTCCAAGGCAGCAGGTAGACGGTGGGGTAGAGCTGGTAGCCGGGGGTTATGTTTGTGAAGAACGACTTGCCGAGGTCGTAGCGGCTCTTGCGGACGGTGATGCTGCGGGGTGGTCGGGGGGTTGAGTTGGGGTTGTGGGTTGTGGGTTGTGGGTGTGTTGGTGATTGGGTGTTGCCCAGGCCGAAAGCCCCGCCCCTCAAAAAAGGGCCCCGCTCCAGGCAAGGCCGAAAGCCCCCCCAAACACAAAAAAGGCCCGTCCCAGGCCGCAGGCCTCGCCACCCACCCGCGGGCCTTGTAGTCGAAAACGTCGATGGAGGGCGCGGGCTTGCCGGTGGGGCGGCCGGGGTCGTCGAGGAAGCCGCTGACAATCACCACGCGGTCGTCGGGGAGGGCCACCTGGGGGGGGATCGAGGGGGATGGGTTTCGGACGGGTTTTAATAGGGGTTTGGAGGGGTTGTGAACGGAGTTGGGGAGGTTGGCGGGGGTGGGAGGTGACTTTGGGGCCCCGCGTCCTCGCCAGCACAAGCATAAACCGCAGACACACATGCACGACCCCCCACCATCCCCCAAACACGAAAACAAAAACCAAACCTCCCCCCAAAACCCCCCACCTGCGTGGGGTACCAGCGGTACTCTGACAGCTTCACCCCCGGCAGCGTGCTCCAGCTCATGGAGGAGGGGTTGAAGAGGCGCACCACGTCGCGGCCCTCCTTCATGAAGGGGTAGCTGTTCTTGCCGCCGATGACACCCATGTCGCCGCCAGCCTGGGGGGGGGGCGGGATTTGGGGGTTTGGGGGGGATGTTTGTTTCGGCTTTTGGGGAGTATTCAACCGCCGCGCACTGCACTACAGTGACGCATTGACAGATGCGTAACATTATAATGACACATTGTCAGATGGTTCAAACGAGGCCTTTGCTTTTACTCATGCGACCCGCATTCCGTAACCGCCAAATCCCCAAACCCCGCGCACCGCGATGAGCTGGCCGTCGCTGCTCCAGGTGTGGCCGGCGCAGAAGAGGGTCTCGTAGTTAGGGGTCACCTGGTAGGTGCCCGTCTGGGGGGAGGGGGGGAGAGCGAGGAAAGGGGGGAGGGGGAGGCAAAGGGGCGAGGTGAGGCGGGAAAGCGTTGGGAGGAATCGGAGGGCTGGGCGTAGCCGCGCTGCCACGAGTCCTCTCGTCCCGCCGCCGCAGCAACCGCCGCCACCGCTGCCGCGTGCCGACCGAGCCGCCCTGCCGCCGCCGCCGCTCCGCCGCTGCCGCCGCCGCCGTGGCTGCCGCGTGCCGACCGAGCCGCCCTGCCGCCGCCGCCGCTCCGCTGCACCGCCTGCCGCTCGTCGACCCCCAGAAGCGTCCGCGCGGCGCGGTCGAAAACGCGCGCGCTTGACATTCAAAAGCGAAACAAGCGCGCGCTCGCATTCAAAAGCAACGGCGGCGCACCTGCACGTTGTAGACCGTCGACACGTTGCCGCCGACCCCCGGCTCCGGGTTGCTCTTGGGCCCGCTCAGCGGCAGGTTGCGGCCGAAAAGGATGATTTTGTAGGTGCCGGGGATCAGGGCGGCGTGGATCGCCACCTGGCCGGTGCTGCTGTGCTTGTCTGGGGGCGGGGGAAAGGGGGGAGGGGGCGCGGCGGCGCGCATTGGTCGAGGCGCTGCTGTTTCGGGGGGAAACGCGCTGCCGCAGCGACCGGGTAGCTTTGCTCCTGCCGCCGCCAGCGCCGCCACCCCTGCAGCAGCTGCAGCCGCTGCATCCGCAGCCGCTGCCGCCGGTGCTGGTGCCGTTTCGACAGCTGCAGTCGCTGCGCCAGCCGCGCGGCCGCCGCGCGCCCTTCCGACGCCTCCCGAGCGCCCCAAGCAGCCGGCGTGCCGCGAGCCGCCTCGAACGCTGGCACGTCACCGCACACACGCACACAAAAAACAAAAAAGGCGGGCGGCGAGCGCACCAGACATGTCGGGGTTTGCGATCTCGGAGTAGCGGCCAATCTTCTTCCACTCGTCAAACTGCTGCGACGCCAGCAGGGAGCGGCCGCCGTGCCCCTCAAAGGGGTTGTGCAGCAGCTCGAGGGGGATGGTGGTGGTGTTGGCGAGCATCTCCGACCAGCCGGCCGCCGCAAAGCCGGCAGCCGACAGGAGCGAGAGCAGCGCCAGCCCGCGGGCCGCCGCCCGCCGGGCGCCGCCGCCGCCGCCGCGCCGCGCCATTGCCGCGCGGGTCCGCGCGCGCCGCGCGCGACGAAAAGAAAGAGGCGCGCTCGGGGTCCTGCGGGGGGCAGAGCCGGCGGCGGGTGGGCCCAGCGGCAGTTGGCGGCGGTGTCCTCCCGTTGCGCACCCGCGACGCGCGCGCCGCACGGGCCTGTACGGCCACGTCCCGCGGCCGGGGATACCAAACGCAATACCCTGAACCCAATGCACCCTTCGGGCTGCCCCCGGGCTGCCTTGACGCCGGGAGGCCAGGGCGGGCGCGCGCCGCAGCTCCTGGGCCACTAGCTCCGGTGAGGGCGGCTGTTCCACCCGTCCTGGCGGCGAAAAGTCCTTATCCTGCAAAAAGACGCCTAATTGACCGCACAAGAGCCCACCTGCTCGTCCCCGCGGCGCAGTCCAGCCACTCTCGCGTGCGCGAGGTGGGCCGCTTCCCTCTGAGCTCCTTCGGATTGCCTGTCAGAGGGTAGATATGTACGAACGGCCGGGGGCGGGGCGGGGCGGTATTGGGTCTTTCCTGGAGCTCGGCAGCCGGCCCTCCGAGACCGCCGGGGCCTGGAATCGGCTGCAAAGAGTCGCGTGGGTCACCTGAAAGCGTCCGATGACTTTCGTAAAAGTGGGGGCGCGAAACGGGGCGGGGTTCAAGGGCGCGCGAAGCGCACCGGCGCGCGACGCGCGCTTCCCCGCTGGCGGGGCAGCGCCGGGGAGTCCGCTTACCCCCGGGTACCCCGCTCGCCAAGCTCGGGTGACCCGCGGTCCTGGGCGAGCGCAGAGGCGTCTCGGCCGCGCCATGCCGCCAAACACCCCGGATTGCGGCCGCCTGGATGCCGGCGGCCGTCGCGTGCGGTGCTGCAGTGGGTCATCAGGGCTCAGGCACTGGCTGGCCGCGGCGCGCTGGCAACGGGATGCCAGCGGGCCAACCCAGCCCACTCAGCCATACATGCAGCGGCGAAAGGGCGCACCGCGAGTTGAGGTTGCAGTGCAAATGCACCGTGCTTTTGAGCCAGACTCGCAGGGCAGGGTTGTCTGCATTGCCAGCCGGTTAGGGCTGGTACGGTATTGCATGGTGCCGCACACGTGTACATGGTCGCAAGCGCGCCCTTGGTTGCGCAGGGCCCTGCTGCGGTGCTGCGCTGCTGCATGCCCCGCGCGCAGCAGCGGCGGCGGCAGCTGCCGCGGCCGCCGGCGCGCGAAATCCGCCGCTGCGGACCACAGGGCCCGGGGTTGCGCGCTTCCGGGGCCTTACTTTCGGTTCTATGCGACGCGCTGTTTCGCGAACAGCGCTCAAGCAAGCAAGCAAGCAAGCTCGCGCAGCGTGCGGCATCCCCGGTGGAGCTGCACAACCCGCCGGCGACGAGGCGCGACCCCGTAATCGGTTCGCGAAGGACTATGACACTCAATTGAAGCGATAGAGGTGAGCGGCGCGTCTCCGGGCGCTCTCTACGGGCTGGTATCGTCGGGTTGGACCTGGTTGACCGCCAGCCGTTCGCGAGGCATTCGCGGGCGAGAGAGCGCTCAAAAGCCGCCATTCGGCGCGCTCTGTGCGGGGACGTGGCCGCGGGCGGCGCGCGGAGGCCGCTGCGCGCGCGGCGGGTCGCTGGGCCGCGCAGCAGATGCGTCTGCAGCCGACCCCCCACACACGCCGCTGCGTGCACACAGCCTTGCCCCTCAGCCGCGCCCCTGCACACGCGCACTCCGCCCGTAATACCCGCTTACTCAGAGCCCGATGGTTGGCTTCTGTGCCTGCCTGCGGCCGCGCATCGCGGACGACGGCGCCGCCGCCGGCTTCGAGCCCGGCCGCGAGCCGGCGCCTGCCGACGGCGCGGCCGCCACGGCGGCGCAGGTGCCGCGGCAGCGGAGGAAGACTGGGGATTTTTTGAGGCTCTTCCGCTTTGGAGACAGCGGCGTAACCGCGTCGCAGCACCCGCCGCAGCCTCTCGAGGCGGCGGCGGGCGTTGTCGTGTTGACAGCGGGCGATGACGGCCTGGAGAGCGGCTTCCCGCACATTTGGACTGAGCCACCCGTGGCGGCCGACGGCCCCGATGCCGTGGCTGCAGCGGCAGGGGCGGACAGCCCGGTGGCGGCGGCGGTCGGCGCACGGCCGCTGGAGGTGGAGCCTGATGCCAGCCGCACCGCAGAGGAGCCATCCCATGGCAGCCCCGCCCCGCCGCCGCTGCCAGCGATGGCGGCAGCGCCGCCTGCCGAAGTTCACCCCCCGCCAGCCGCGCCTCGGCGCCGCCGCCGCCTTGGGCAAGCCGTGCGGCGGCGCCGGCTGCCGCCGCGGCCGCCGGTGCTGCTGCACCGCCGTGGGGGCTCGCGGCGCGCTGCGGCACTGACGGGTGGCGTGCAGCCGGCGGGGGATGGAATCGCCGCAGCCAGCCCCTGCCCTGCCCCTGCTGATGATGCGGCCGAGGAGGCTGCCTTGCAGGAGGAGGAAGATCAGCAGACGACCCCCAAGGCCAGCGCCGCTGCCGCCGCCGAGGGAGGCGATGAGGGCGCTCCCGTGGCGTCTGTTGAGGTGAGGGGGCACAGGGGGTTACTTGGCCAGCAGCCACGCACAGCGCAAAGTGATGCACACGCCCTGCATGCTTTGCCCAAGTTCTCCCCTGAATCCCCCTGCCCGCCGCCTTGCAACCCTCGGGACAAAAGCAGCAGCGGATCGGCGGCGACTCGGGGGCCGCAGAGGATGAGTCGCGCCGGGGCGGAAGCGAGGCCGACATCAGCGCAGCCGTCGCTGCCGCCGAGCTGGAGCCGACGGCGCAGACGGCCCATGAAGACGGCCCCGCGGCGGTGGAGGCCGGCGCGCTGCAGGGGCCAGAGGGGGAGGAGGAGGTGGCTCAGGAGGGGATCCAGCAAGAGCAACAGCAGGAGGAGGGGCAGCAGGAGCAAGAGGCATTCGAGCAGGAGCCCCCCAAGCCGGCGGGCGGCCTGCTGCCGTGCGCGGCCGCTGCCGGGGAGGGGCGCGACGACAGCGCTCCGCTGCGTGCGGCTGTTGAGGTGAGAGAGGAGGGTTGTTGGGGGGAAGCATGGGGGGTGCATGGGGTTGAAATGTTTATGCCATGGACTTGTCTGTGGAAGCAGGGCTGGCTGTGGGACTGTTGGAGTCACCTGCTGTGATCTGCCTGGACTGGGGCGCCTCAAAACCCCGCGGCGGCGCTCAACAAAACAAACCGCAACGCCCTCCCAGGAGGAGGACGGCAGCATATCTGAGCAAGGGGGCGATGCTGCGTCGCAGGAGATTGAGCAGCAGCAGGCCGACAATGACAGCGCCGCGGAGCTGGCCGCCCTCCGCGCGCACCTTGCAGCCGTCACGGATCGCCTCAAGGCCGCCGAGGCTCGCGCGGCGGCGGAGGACGAGCGCCGCCGGCGGGCTGCGGCCGAGGCGGACGCGGCGCAGCGGCGGCTGGCCGAGGAGCGGCGGGTCTGCGAGGAGCTGCGGCAGCGGCTGCAGCTGGCCGAATCGCAGCCGCCGTCGCCGCAGCCGCCGCAGCCGGTGTTTGCCGACCCCGCGGGCGCTGACGCCCTGCAGCAGCAGCTGGCGGGGCAGGCCCGGCAGCTGTATGCGGCCGAGGCGGCACTGGTCGACGCGCGCGACGCGGCGCGGCGCGGCGAGCCGCTGCGCGTCCGCTGGGGGGCGGCCGGCCTGGAGGCGGCGCTGCGGCGCGGCCAGCAGCCGGACGGTGCGGCGGCGGACGCTGCGGCGGAGGGGCCCGGCGGCGTGGCCGACGGCGACGTGCTGCCGCGGCTGCCGACGCTCCGCGGCGCGCCCATTGCCAAGCTTGGCGAGGGCGGCTACGGGCGGGTGTTCCTTGTGGAGGGGGAGGACGGCGACGAGGACGCGGCGCCGGTGGTGGTGAAAACGGTGTGCACCATCGACGGCGCGCTGCCAGAGACGGCGCTGGCCGCCTTTGCCGCGGCGGCGACCGACGGCGCCGCCACGCTGCGCCGCCAGCGCCCCGCGCTGGCCTACCTTCCCGCCACCGACTCGGACGCCGAGGCGTGGGCGGCGGCGCGCGCGGGCGAGTCCGCCTGCCTTGTGGCCCTCGAGGCTGCGGCCGCGCTGGCGGCGCGCGAGCCGGGCGCGGCGCCGGCCGCGCTGGCGGCGGCCGCCAATGCCGCGCTCGCAGCAGCGGGCGGCGCAGACGCGCACCTGATGGGCGGCGGTGGAGGCGCGGGCGACAACGGCCTTTCGCTGGCCGAGCTGGCGCGCGCGGCGCAGCGGCTGGGCTGTGCGGCGCTTGACGTCGAGTGCCGCTTTGAGCGGTGGGCGGTGCTTGCTTCGGAGCCCGCCTTTGGCTCGGCGGACGACCTTCTGAGCTCTGGGGTGCACGCCGGCGCGGGCGGGCTGTGCGTCGGCGGCGCGGGGGCGGCGCTGCTGCTGGGGCTGCTGGCCGACGCCGCTGCCGTCGTCGCGTCCCTGCACGAGGCGGAGGTGATGCACCAGGACATCAAGGTGGGGGCGGGCGGCTTGCATGGGCTGTTTGTGGGGTGCGGCCTGCGCTGGCGGTTTTCAGGGTTCACGCGCTGCCCCAAACCCAACACCCCCCTCTTGCAACTTGCAAGCCTGTTGGATCCCTACACCCACCCGTTGCGCGCCCTCCCCCACCCCTCCCCCAAACCCGCCCTCCCCTCACAGCCCGGCAACCTCCTCCTCGTGGCGCGGGGGGGCGCCCTCACGCTGGTGGCCGGCGACTTTGGCTCCGCCCTCGCGCCCCGCCTCAGCGCCGCCCTCGGCGGCGCGTGCTGCCAGCCCTGCGGCGCCACCACCCCCGGCTGGTCCACGCGCGTCGCCTCGGACGCCGCCGGCGCGCGCGCGGAGGACGTGACCGCGCTGGCCGCCTTTGCCCTCGCGGCGCTCACGGGCGCGCGCTCGCCGTTTGGCGCGGACAGGCCCACGCCGCACGACGGGCTGTCCCTGCTGCAGCACTGCTGCGGCATGGACGAGGACGACAGGGAGTTCCTGCTGGGCCGGGGCTTCGAGCGGCTGCTGGCCTCCTCGCTCGACGCGCAGCCGGCCGCGCGCCCCGCAGCCGCCGCCTGGCGCGACGCCCTGGCGGCCGCGGCGGGCCGCGCGCGCGCCGCGCTGGCGCCAACCGAGGCAGCGGCGCTGGGCGCGCTGCGCGAGAGCGTCGCCGCGGCGGCCGAGGCGCTGGCACGGGCGGACGAGCAGCGCGCCGCGCTGGCGGCGGTGCGGGAGGAGGCGAGGGCGGCCGGCGCCGCGGGCGCGCGGCCCTCCCTGGCCCTGCTGCTGCGGGCGCTCGTGCTGGGCTCGGGGTGCGAGCGGCGCGCGGTCCGCCGCGGCCGCGCGCGCGCCGCTCTGCACCTTGTTGCCTCGGAGGACGCGGGCGCTGCCGCGGGGCTGGCGCGGTGGCACGGCCTCGAGCCCCCCGCAGGCGCCGGCGGCCGCCGCCGGCGCCACGCGTCGCGGCACTGCTGGGGCGGCGGTGCGGAGGGCCCGTGCGGCGGGGACGGCGCGCCCTGGGGGTCCTGGGAGGAGGGTGCGCGGGCGCTGGCCGAGTGGCGGGAGTTGGCGGAGGGCGCGGAGCACCGCGCGGGGGCCCACCGCGCGCACGACCTGCTGGGGCTGGCGCGGCCGGGCTGCGGCGGCGGGGTGACGCCGCCGCTGCCGTCTCAGCCGGCGGCGGCCGCGCCGGCCCCGCCGGCGGTGGTGGCCGACGTGCACGTGCCGCTGCCGCCGCGGTCGCCGCCCCCGCCGCCCCCGCCGCCGCTGCCGCCACACGAGTTCTACGGCGGCGGCGGTGGTGAGCAGCAGCAGCAGTGGCAGCAGCCGGCGTTTGTTGCTGGCGGCCCGTATTCGCCTCAGCAGCAGCTGGGGCCGCATGGCGGCGGGCCGGTGCCGCAGCTGCCGGCAGACCCCTTTGGCTACGATGGCGGCGGCTTTGGGGGCGAGCGCGGTGGCGACGGCGGGGCGGCCTGGCAGCAGTGGCAGCCCGCCCCGCCGCAGTCCATGGCCGCGGGCGGCGGGTATGGGTACGCCCCGCCGCCGCCCCCGCAGTGGCAGTTTGGCGGGGGCTTTGTGGGCCCTGCAGTGGGTATCCCCGGCGGCGGCGCGCAGCTGCCGCCCGATCCCTATGCCCAGCAGTGGGGCGGCTGTGCTGGCAGCCAGCTCGCCGAGCCGCAGCCCTGGGGCTTTGTGGGGTACGGCGGGGGCGACGCGGCGGCGCTGATCGCGGTGGCGCCGCGGCAGCCGCAGCTGCTGCAGGGCGGGTTTGGGTTTGCGCCGCTGCGGTGAGGGTCTGGTCGCGGTGACCTTGCTGCCGCGGTGGTGTAAGACCGGGCGGCCCCCGTTTCAAAGTTGCGGGGGGGCGCTCTCGGACTGCAGCGCATGCAAGGCGGTGGCGCATGGGCTGCGCCACCGCCCATGCAGCCAAGCGGCGCGCCTGCCACCCGCTTCAGCGCCATCTTCCCGAAGTTCTGGGACAATCGGGCTGGGCAACGGCAGACAGGAAGGCGCAAGGAGCGGTGAGGGCGGGGCACTGCCTCCACACCCGAGTGAGCCACCAACCCGCTTTTAGCCCTGCCCCCCTCGCCTCTCGCGCCACAATCGAATCGGAAGTTCTCCCTACAAGCGCCCAGAACCACCGCCCCAGAAGACAAGCGCCAGGTGAGGCGAGCAGCGCGTCCCGCTTCGAACGTGGGGGGAGGAAGGTCGGTGTCCCGGCCTCGCCGGGGCCGCGCGGGCCCTGGCGCCCGCCCATACGCGTCCGCCGAGGTGCTCCTAGAGCCCTCGTGGCGCTGGCGCGCGGCCCGGGCGTGGCTTTGGGGTCCCAGCGCGCGCAGCAGGGCCCGCGTGAGGCTGGCCGCGTCACGGGCCTGCCCGCGCGGCCCCGGGAGCAGGCCGGGCGGCTTGGCGGTCGCCACGGTGCCCCCGGGGGCCGCGGGACCGGCCTGCGCGGGACAGCGCAGGCCGAACAACAACACCGCTTCCCTCTCCATGCAGCCTGGAAAGATCGCCACCACCGAACTCCCCCCCTTTTCCACGCATGCATCCATCCACGCGTGTGCCAACCGTGCCCGCTTCTGCGCCTGGCGCGCACGCAGCGCGGCGCCGCACGCGAGCCCACCTCAGCGCGCCGCGCCCCCCATCCCGCTCGCTCCGCCCTGCAGGCCAGACAACATGCAGATCTTTGTCAAGACCCTCACGGGCAAGACCATCACCCTCGAGGTGGAGTCCAGCGACACCATCGAGAATGTGAAGTCCAAGATCCAGGACAAGGAGGGTGAGTTCACGGGGGCGGGGTGGTGGGGGTGTTTGGGCGGACTGCTTTGTTGGGGCGGCCGAAAAGGAGCGTCGGAGCCGCAGCAACAGGCCAGCAGCACGTTGCTGCAGCGCTTGCTTGCAGATCACGGCTGCATGCGTCTTGCAGTGGCAGCTGCGCAGCCTGCAGCTTTTGGCACAGGCCTGTCATGCCCTTGGCCTGCCGCTCACACACTGCACTCCCTTTCAACCCTCCTCCTCTCCCCCAGGCATCCCCCCGGACCAGCAGCGCCTGATCTTTGCCGGCAAGCAGCTGGAGGACGGCCGCACCCTGGCCGACTACAACATCCAGAAGGAGTCCACCCTGCACCTGGTGCTGCGCCTGCGCGGTGGCATGCAGATCTTTGTCAAGACCCTCACGGGCAAGACCATCACCCTCGAGGTGGAGTCCAGCGACACCATTGAGAACGTGAAGTCCAAGATCCAGGACAAGGAGGGTGAGTCACCGAGGGCGGCGCGGGGGGTTTGACGGGCTGCTTGAGCGCGGCCGCAAAGGAGCGCAGCAGCAGCAGCACGCTGCGCGTGCCTGGCCTGCTGTCACGCCTGCTTGCAGATCACGGCTGCATGCGTCTTGCAGTGGCAGCTGCGCAGCCTGCAGCTTTTGGCACATGTCATGCCCTTGGCCTGCCGCTCACACACCACTCCCTCTCCTCTCCCCGCAGGCATCCCCCCGGACCAGCAGCGCCTGATCTTTGCCGGCAAGCAGCTGGAGGACGGCCGCACCCTGGCCGACTACAACATCCAGAAGGAGTCCACCCTGCACCTGGTGCTGCGCCTGCGCGGCGGCTGCTAAGCTGTGCATCGCGCCGTGGCGACGCGCGTGCTAGTGGGCCTGTTTCTCCTCTTTGCTGGGACCAGCCCCCACACGCAGTTGGCCTGGTGGTTTGCATGCGCGTGTACCATGAGCGGAGGCCGCTGGCCCGATGTAACCATACCGACATGCACCTTTTCTGCCAGCGTTCTCATGGGCAACAGCGGGCTAGCCTTTGGAAGCCAGATTGTATTGCAAGTTTTACTGGCAGTTTGCAGGTTTGACGTGATTAAGGGAGGCAAGGCAGGAAGAAGGAAGCAACGCGCAGCCAGCGAGACGCCGGGAGAGCCGCCGCCGCCCTCAGCTCCACCAGAAGCTGCAGCTGAAGGACGCCGTCACCGCGGTGACGTAGTGCCACCACTTTGGGGGGATGTACAGCATGTCGCCCGCCTGCAGCACGCACTCCCAAAACGGCGCGGCGGCGTAGTCCGGGAACCGCGCCGCGTCGGGCGCGCCCGCGTCCACGCGGCTGGTGTTGGTGTGCATGCCGCCAGCGTGGGGGTAGAGCGCGGCGGTGTGGGCGGGGCTGACCACGCGCACGTACTTGCGGCCCACCACCTGCGCGAGGAGGTTGTGGTAGGGGTCCTGGTGCAGCGGCGTGACCGTGCCGGCCGGCCCCAGCCACGCGTTGACGCTGCGCAGGCCGTCCTCGCCCAGGGCTGTGTAGTCCGGCGCGGCGATGTCGGCGGCGAGCGCGGGGATCTGGGAGAACAGCTCGTGCTGCGCCAGGTAGCCGCGGCGCTGCTGGCCCCGCTGCCCCGCGGCTGCGCCGGCCGGCTGCTCTCCAGCCGCGCGCTGCTGCTGCTGCTGCTGCTGCCCGCCGGCCGCGCTCTGCTGCTGATCCGGCCCACGGCCGCCGGCGCCCGCGGGCCCGATCACATGGCGCCGGAGGAAATCGCCGAGGGTCATCAGCTCCGTGCCCCAGTCATCCCGTAGGTAGTGCTCGCCAACCTGCGGGGGCGGCGGCGGCGGCGGTTAATCAGGGGCGCCGCGCCCCTCAGCATGCCGACGCCGGCCGGCCTGCGGCGCGCCCCTCGGAACAGGCCGCTGCGCGGGCAAAGACCTGCGCGCTGCGAGGCCGCTGCGGGCCCTGCATGCGGGGCCCCAAGCTGTGCATGCGGCGCGCAGGCCGCAGCGCGGCGCACCTCGACCGGCACCGTCCTGCGCCCCGCCACGCGCTCCAGATAGGCCGCGTCCTGCCAGCGCGTGAGCGCTGGCCACGACTCGATGGCGCCGCGGATCACGACGGGGCGGCCGCCGCCTTTTGGGAGGGGGCGCGGCGAGTGCGCGGTCGGGTTGTGCACCCGCGCTGCGCGCATGCAGGCGCATGCGAGCGCTGGGGTGCGCCATGCGAGCGCATGGGGCTGCAGCACTGCCGCCCATGCGCATGGTGTATGCTGAAACGCGCCACGGCGAAGCGCACCTGGGGCAAGCATGTACTCCAGCATGAAGGCCTCAAGGGAGGGCGGCTCCACCACAGGCAGGATCCGCAGGGGGTCGGCCAGCGCGCCCGGCGGCAGCGCGACCGGCGGCGCGGGGAGCTGCGACAGCAGCAGCGGCGCGGCCGCAGGCGCGTCGGCGGCCGCGCGCCGCTCGCGCTCCGCCGCCAGGGCCGCCTCTGCAGCGGCGGCGGCGGCGTCGACGTGCTCCCTGAAGCGCGGGCCCCCCATCATCGCGGCCAGGTCCATCTGTCGGAGGGCTGCCTCCAGGCGCGCCTCGTGGGCAGCTGCCGCGGCTTCTCCGCCGATCGGCCCGTCGGCGGTTGCGGCGGCAACCAGGAGCGTGGAGAGGGCGTAGGCGTCGCGCCAGGCCTGAGGGGAAGGGTCAGCGCAGGCAAGCAGGGGGGAGCGGTCAGCAGCGAGCGGTCAAACCAAGCGCTTGGTGATTTGAGTCAGTGTGCTTCGGCGGGCAGTGCATCTGCACGCTCTTGATGCCCCCCCTAATCCCCTTCCCTTCTCACCACATCGACGCTAGACCAGTGGCCGCTGTGCAGCTGCTCCCAGCAGACCTGCGAGCGCGGCGCGAGGGTGTAGGTGCACCGTTTGCTGAGAATGGCCGGCGCCCCCGCCAGGCGCCGCACCGCGCGTGCATGCGCTCGTGCGCGCATGCCGGCAGCAACTCCCGCTGGCATGGCATGGCATGGGCAGTTGGGCAACCCGACACCAACCCCAACCGAACCTCACGTCTTGCAGCGCCTGGGCAGGCAGCGCGAGCGCCGCCGCATCGCCCGTAAAGACCGAGGCGAGCGCGCGCGCCAGAAAGCCGAGGCACTGCCGCCCGCCCACGGCGGCCCAGTCGCCGGCAAAGACGGCGTCGCTCAGCCCCCCGGCGCCGGGCGCCAGCAAGCGCGCCGCAAGCAGCTGCATCAGCACGGGCCTGCGCGCGGGGCCGTCGGGCCGCGCCGCGGGCCCGCCCTCCTGGGGCGGGCTCCGCGCTTCGGCAGCGGCCATGCCGCTGCTATGCGCCCGCCTAGAGCGATCCAAGAGGGTGCTTCTCAGCAGTCGTCGGCACCAGCTTGCGCGGCGAAATGTCCCGCGGCGCTTCGGCGGGCTGCTGCGGCTGCTGCAGGGGCGGCGGCGGCGGCTGCAAGCCGGGCGGCGACGCGGCCGGAGGCGACGCGACTGTTGGCGACGCGGCGGCTGGGGAGGCCACAGTAGGGGAGGCTATTGGGGAAAAGGGGTCCCAGCCGTCCCAGCGGTCAGCTGTCGCCGCTGCCGGCGCACCGAGCACTTGCGCCGCCTGCTGCGCCGGGGCCGAGGGGGGTGGGGGCTGCTGAGGGACGGGCTGCTGCTGCTTGGGCGGCGGTAGTGACTGCTGCTGCTGCTGCTGCTGCTGCTGCTGCTGCTGCTGCTGCTGCTGCTGTTGCTGCGGCGGCTGCTGCTGCTGCGGCGACTGCTGCTGCTGGGGCGGCGGCGGCGGCCTTGGCGCCTGCGGCGAGGGAGCCTGCGGCGAGGGAGCCTGCGGCGAGGGAGCCTGCGGCAGGGGCGCCTGCGGCGAGGGAGCCTGCGGCGAGGGCGCCTGGGGCGAGGGAGCCTGCGGCGAGGGCGCCTGCGGCGAGGGAGCCTGCGGCAGGGGCGCCTGCGGCGAGGGCGCCTCGGGCGAGCTGGACGCGTCCTCCGGAATGTCCCCCGGCGACAGCGCGCGCGAAAACGGCGGCGCCGCTGCCTCCGCCGCGAACCGCCGCGGCGAAGCCACGTGGAACGCGCCGCGCCGCAGGCCGGCTGTGTTCGGCGAGAGGCCGCGGGCGAGGGGCAGCGGGGGCGGGCCGAGGAATTCCTCGAGGGAGGCCTGCAGGGAGAGCCCCGGCGGGCCGCCCTGCGACGAGCGCCGCCTGTCCGCGAGCGTCGCGGCCCGCGGCGACAGGCCGCGCGGCAGGCGCGGCGGCGGCTCGGGCTCTTCCGCAGCTGGCGGCTGCGGCTGCGGCTGCGGCTGCGGCTGCGGCTCGGGTGGGGGCTGCGCTGCTTGCTGCGGGGAGGCTTGGGATGGCGAGGCCGCCTTCGACGAGCGGGCCCGCTCAGCAGAGGCTGGCGCTCTCTCCTGGCCGGATGGCGGCCGCGGGGGAACGCCTTGCGGCGACGGGCCCCGCGGAGGAACGCCGGGCGGTGACGCGACGACGAGCGACGCGTTGGGCGGCGGCGATGTGCCCTGCAGTGATACCGCGGGCGGCGAGGCGCCCGGTGGCGGCTGCGGGGAGGCCGCCGCCTCGGCCGGCGAAAGCGTCTGGGGCGAGGTGGGGCCTGAGAAAGACTCCCAGCCGTCCCAGCGGTCTGCACCTTCCGCTGCACCTTCCACCGCTGCGTCCGCTGCTGCTGGCACCGCTGCTGCGGCTGCTGGTGAGGCCGCTGGCGACGGTGTTACCGGCACCGCTGGCGCCTCCGTCACCGCGGCTGCCGGCACTGCTGCTGCAGCGGCTGCTGAGGCCGCCTGCGGCGACGCCGAGCCTGCCGCCGCTGACGCGCCTTGCTGGCTGCTGGATGGGGATGGTGCTGCCGCCTGGCCTTCCGCTGCTGCTGCTGGCGCTGTGGAGGCTGTGGGCGCGAGCGACGCGGCCTGCGGCGAGCTGAGCAGCGGCGATTCTGCAACCGCCAACTTCGCTGCTGCTGGCGATGTAGCCGCAGCCTGCGGTGGGCTGGGAAGCGGGGAGGTCGCCTGTGCCGCTGCTGGTGATGTGGCAGCTGCAGCCGCTGGCGATGCAGCCTCCGGCGAGCTGAGGAATGGCGGGCTTGCAACTGCGCTGGGCTCCGCTGCCTCTGCCTCAGCTGCCTCGGCTGCCTCTGCTGCTGCGGCGGCTGGCGCTTTGGGAGCTGCGGCCGCTGGCGACGCGGCCTGCGGCGAGCTGAGCAGCGGTGACCCTTCAGCCGCCTCTGTCTCTGCTGCTGCTGGCGCTTTGGGAGCTGCGGCCGCTGGCGATGCGGCCTGCGGCGAGCTGAGCAGCGGTGACCCTTCAGCCGCCTCTGTCTCTGCTGCGGCGGGCGCTTCGGCAGCTGCGGCCGCTGGCGACGCGGCCTGCGGCGAGCTGAGCAGCGGTGACCCTTCAGCCGCCTCTGTCTCTGCTGCGGCGGGCGCTTTGGCAGCTGCGCCCGCTGGCGATGCGGCCTGCGGCGAGCTGGGCAGCGGTGACCCTTCAGCCGCTTCTGCTGCTGCTGCTGCTGCTGCTGGCGCTTCGGCTGCTGCTGCCGCTGGCGACACGGCCTGCGGCGAGCTGAGCAGCGGTGACCCTTCAGCCGCCTCTGTCTCTGCTGCGGCGGGCGCTTTGGCAGCTGCGCCCGCTGGCGATGCGGCCTGCGGCGAGCTGGGCAGCGGTGACCCTTCAGCCGCTTCTGCTGCTGCTGCTGCTGCTGCTGGCGCTTCGGCTGCTGCTGCGGCGGCGGCGGGCGCTTTGGGAGCTGCGGCCGCTGGCGATGCGGCCTGCGGCGAGCTGGGCAGCGACGACCCTTCAGCCGCCTCTGTCTCTGCTGCTGCTGCTGCTGGCGCTTCGGCTGCTGCTGCGGCAGCGGCGGGCGCTTTGGGAGCTGCGGCCGCTGGCGATGCGGCCTGCGGCGAGCTGGGCAGCGACGACCCTTCAGCCGCCTCTGTCTCTGCTGCTGCTGGCGCTTTGGGAGCTGCGGCCGCTGGCGATGCGGCCTGCGGCGAGCTGAGCAGCGGTGACCCTTCAGCCGCCTCTGTCTCTGCTGCTGCTGGCGATGCAGCCTGCGGCGAGCTGAGGAGTAGCGGGCTTGCAGCCGCGCTGCGCTCCGCTGCCTCTGCTGCTGCTGCTGGCGCTTTGGCAGCTGCGGCCACTGGCGATGCGGCCTGCGGCGAGCTGAGCAGCGACGACCCTTCAGCCGCCTCTGCCTCTGCTGCTGCTGGCGCTTTGGCAGCTGCGGCCGCTGGCGACGCGGCCTGCGGCGAGCTGAGCAGCGGTGATCCTTCAGCCGCCTCTGCTGCTGCTGCTGCTGCTGGCGCTGCTGGCGCTGCTGGCGCTTCGGCTGCTGCTGCGGCAGCGGCGGGCGCTTTGGGAGCTGCGGCCGCTGGCGATGCGGCCTGCGGCGAGCTGGGCAGCGGTGACCCTTCAGCCACCTCTGTCTCTGCTGCTGCTGGTGCTTTGGGAGCTGCGGCCGCTGGCGATGCGGCCTGCGGCGAGCTGAGCAGCGGTGACCCTTCAGCGGCCTCTGTCTCTGCTGCTGCTGGCGATGCAGCCTGCGGCGAGCTGAGGAGTAGCGGGCTTGCAGCCGCGCTGTGCTCCGCTGCCTCTGCTGCTGCTGCTGGCGCTTTGGGAGCTGCGGCCACTGGCGACGCGGCCTGCGGCGAGCTGAGCAGCGACGACCCTTCAGCCGCCTCTGCCTCTGCTGCTGCTGGCGCTTTGGGAGCTGCGGCCGCTGGCGACGCGGCCTGCGGCGAGCTGGGCAGCGGTGACCCTTCAGCCGCCTCTGTCTCTGCTGCTGCTGGTGCTTTGGGAGCTGCGGCCGCTGGCGATGCGGCCTGCGGCGAGCTGAGCAGCGGTGACCCTTCAGCCGCCTCTGTCTCTGCTGCGGCGGGCGCTTCGGCAGCTGCGGCCGCTGGCGATGCGGCCTGCGGCGAGCTCACGAGTGGCGATCCCACAGCCACGCCTGCCTCCGCTGCCACAGCTACCTCTTCAACAGTGGTGGCTGCCGGAGGTGCCGCCTTGGGCTGCGGCTGCTCTGCTTCTTCGTTTGCAGCCCCTGGCCTGGCCTTCTCAGCTGCGACGGGCTCAGCCTCGGCTTCTTGGGTCTCGGCAGCGAAAGCCTCCGGCTCTGGTTCAGCTGCGGCTGCCTCGGCTGCAGCTTCCTCCGCCGCGGCCGCCTTGGCTGCGGCTTCCTCTGCTGCCGCCGCTTCAGCTGCTGCCGCCTCTGCTGCCGCCGCTTCAGCTGCTGCCGCCTCTGCAGCAGCCGCTTCAGCTTCTGCCGCCTCTGCTGCCACCGCCTCTGCTGCTGCCGCCTCTGCTGCCGCCGCTTCCGCTGCGGCCGACTCTGCCGCCGCCGCCGCTGCGGCTGCTGCCGACTCTGCCGCCGCCGCCGCCTCGGCTGCGGCTGCCTCTGCTGCGGCCGCCTCCGCCGCCGCTAATGCCTCGCCGCTGAGGAAAAAGTCGAGCTCTGCAAAGTCCTCGAGCTCCTGGACCGTGTCGGCGTCGCCAATGAACTGCGCACGGTGCGGGCCAAAAGCGCGTTTCGTGGTGAGCACAGCGCACGCGCAGCGCTGCCCAGATGCAGATCAGCGTGCTGCCAGCGGGGCGGATTGACTGGCAGGGGCCTAGGCAGACAGGCAGGCGGGGAGGCAGGCGTGCAGGCGTGCAGGCGTGTGGCCGGCAGCGCAGTGCAGGCGCGCACCCGCCCGTTGACGTGCAGCTGCGGGAGGATTTTGAGCCCGTCGCTGCCTGCTAGCATGTCTGCCCGCCGCGCGGGCGTCGAAGCGAGGTCCACCTGGGGGCAGGGCGGGGCAGGGCGAGGGCTGAGGGCCGCGCCGCGCGCCCCTGCGGCTGCAGCAGCGAGTAGACACGCATGCGTGCGGCATGCGCGCGTGCGTGCGTGCATGCGCCGGCGCCGCCGCGCCCCCCGCACCTCCTCATACTGCACGCGCTTGTTGTCGAGGATGCGCCTCAGCCGCGCGATGTCGGCCTTGACCTTTGCGAGGGCCGGGGTGGTCGTGGAGTAGAGCACCACTTCCGGCGGCGCGCCGGCCGACATAGGCCGCGGCGAGCACGCGGCGCGCGCTGCGCCGCGCCCGCCGCCGACCCCGCAGGGCCCCCCACGCTCGAGGCGGGGGAGCGCCGCGGGCAAGAGCGTAGCCCGACGGGCCGGCTCCTCCCGCAAGAAGCCCGCTTTTATGCGGAGCTGCTCCACGCAACAACGTCCGACGCGATCTGGCCTGAGCTGGGAGCCGTTCGCCACCTTATTTCTCTGACGCTGTTATGTTTCCCGCTTGCCACGCCTGGTCCTTTGGGCTGCGTCGCGGTGTGGAGTCGCAGAAGCTGACGAGCTGGAAAACCCGTGCCCTCTCATTGCGGTTCGAGCTGGATTCAGGCTGCACGTAGAAGTACAGGGCGAAGCGGAGCCCGTTGGCTGCGCTGGCTGTGCGCCGGCGCTGCGCCTCGAAGACCGGGCCTGCGCCTCGGCCGCGCCGCCTCGGCAACGGCCATTGGCCAGTGGCCACTGCACGCCCCAAGCCGTGCCGTCCGGGTTTGGGTGATGCATGGATTTACTGATGAGGGGGGATGCGGGATGTGGGAGTGTTCAGGGCGCATTGATGCAAACGGAGGCGGTGCAGCAGACGAAACGCTGTGGTGTACGGTGTATGCTTTTCTGAGGTCTCTCGGCCCTGTGCAAGCCTGCTGCTGGCGCGCGCTTTGGTGTAGGGTGGTCCAAGGCCGCATCCACGGCGGGCGCTCGGACGGCTTGGTGATCGGAGGGCGGCCAAAAAGGGTGGCGCCGCACAGCGCGCAAGTGGGTTGGTGGGGTGCAGGGATGGTACACACAGCCGCCGGCCGGGGGATGGGGGGACACGCGCACGCGCGCCGCAAGCGTGCGCGTCAACGCGCAAACGCCAAAAGCCGACAACGAACTGATTGGTGGTGCAGAAGGCGCGGGCCATGCGCGCTCGGAAGAAAAATGCTCTCGTTTCAAGGGGGCGCGGGTCCTGTTGTTCACGGGCCGCCCGTGCCCTGGGGCTCCGCCTTCACCCGGGGGAGCGTGCCGCTGCCGGCAGCGCCTGCAGCAGGGCTGTCTGCCGGCGCACGGGCTGTTGGCTGCGGTGGGATCGTCCCTTCTGCTGCTGCTGCTGCTGCTGCTGCTGCTGCTGGTGGTGGTGGTGTTGTCACCGTCGGTCTTGCTCCTGCTGCTGCTGCTGCCGCTGTTGCTGTCACTGCAGGCGTTGATGATGTTTCTCCTCCGCTCCTGGCCGCCGCCTTGACGGCCGCAGCCTTGGCCGCGGCCGCCACTGCTGCAACTGCCGCGGCCAGCGATGATTTGCTGTCCTCTGCTGCTGCGCCCACCGCGGCCGCCGGGCCACCAGCTGCAGCGGGGGCGCCCAGCGCCTGGCCAGCCCGCGAGAGCTGCGGCAGGGCCAAACCGGGCGCGGCGCTGGCGCCCGGTTTGACGGCCGCCGCCGCCGCAGTCGCGGCGGCGAGTGCGGCGCTGTTGAGGACCATAGAGGGCTTGCCCCCTGGGCCTGTGATCAGCCCAGGAAGGCCCAGCGGCAGCAACAGCGGCCGCGGCGCGGCGCCGCCGCTGGGCGCGCCCTTGGCGCCATTGGGGGCCGCACCCGCCAGCTTCATCAACAGCGGCGCTGCCGCTGCTGCTGCTGCTGCTGCCGTCGCTGCGCCGCCGCCGCCAGGGAGCTGGGCCGGCGGTGCGCTGGTCGGCGCCGCTGGCGCGCTGCCGCCCACGCCAGCCGCCGCCTTGGCGGCCGCGGCCGCTGCACCTGCCATGCCTGTCGGGAGCTGCGCCAAACCCGGGAGAAGGATCGGCGTCAGCTTGGGGGGTGCCCCGGCCGCGCCGCCGCCGGCTGCCGCTTGTTTGACCAGGGACGCGATGCTGCTGGCGTTGAGCAGCATGGGTCGCTGCTTGCCGTCGGGGCCTGTGGCCATCACCACGACCATGCCGCTGGGCAGACCCCCAGGCTTGCCGCCGGCGCCGGGCCGCAGTGCCCCGGCGCCTGCCGGCGCCGCGCGCGCCGCGGCCGCGGCTGCCGCGGCGAGGGCGGCAACGGCCGGGTTGGCCGCCATGCGCGCTGGGTCGCCAGGCGCGGGCTGTGCCGCGCTGTTGGGGCCACCTCCCCCCGCGCCGGCGCCCGCAGCCGCCCCGTAGTCGCCGACGCCGGCGCCCTCCCCCATCTCGTCCTCCCCGCCCTCCTTCCAAAGCATTTTGGGCCGCTGGGCGTCGTTTTTGGCGAAGTAGAGGCCGCACGCGTTGCACAGCGGCTTGCCGTCGTTCTTGTCCTTGCGCCAGAACGGCGTATTGCGGGTGCCTGCGCGTTGCGGGGCGGAAGGGGGGCGGGTGCGCGGGTCAGTCAGCCGGCTTGCTGCCGCGCGCTTTCATCGCAGGCCTCAACACACCTCTTGCAAAACACGCGGCGGCAGCGGCGGCGGCCCCCTGGCGCGGCCGCCCGCGACGCCGAGGCAACGGCTGGACCCGCCTGCAGTGCCACTCACCGCAGTTTTTGCAGACCTTCTGCTCCCTCGCGGGCTTCACCTTGCCGCGCTTCGGGGGTCTGGGCGCCGCCGGAGGCGGCGGCGGCGCCGGCTGCTCGAGCGCGTCCGCGTCGGCGGCGTCGCGCGCCGCCGCGCCGCCGGCGTCGGCCGCAAGCTGCTCGATGGCCGCGGCCGCCGCCTGAACGCCTTCCGTCATCTCCAGGTCGCTGCCACCGGCCCCGAGGCCGTCCCCATCCTCCTCCTCCTCATCCTCCTCCTGCTGCTGCCACTGCTGCTCATCCGCCGCAAACGCCCCGGCCCCCCGCTGCTCCCACCGCTGCTGCTTCCCCGCCTCCCTCGCCTCCCGCTCCCGCCGCATGCGGCGCGCCTCCTGGCGCGCCGTCTCGCGGCCGCCAAAAGGCACCGGCGCCGGCGCGGCGCAGTCCCCCCAGGGGTCGCCGCGGCCGCGCTCCCGCCGGTCGCGGCTGCGCTCGCGCTCGCGCTTCGAGCGCGTGCCCGTGGCGGGCCCCACGCCGGCGTCGTCGGCGGCGGCGCCGCCGTCGCCAAAGCCGAAGCCCTGCCGGCTGCCGCTGCGGTGGTGGCTGCGGTGGTGGTGGGGCCCGTCGTAGCCGTCCGCCCCAAAGCCCATGGCCGCGCCGCCGTCGTCATCCGCGTGCCCGTCGAAGCAGGGCAGCCCGGGGATCACGAGGGCGTTGCTGGGCGGCGGCGCAGCCCCGCCGCCGGGGTGCGGCGGCGGCGGGCCCCAGCCGCCGCCGGGCATGCCGGGGAAGGCGCCGCCCGGCCCCGGCGCGCCGCCGTGCGGCGCGTGCTGCGGCGGGTGCAGCGGCGGGTGCAGCGGCGGGTGCTGCGGCGGGTGCTGCGGGGGGTAGGCGCCGGGGGCGCCGCCCTGCCAGGCCGCCCAGGACGACCACTGCGCGAAGCACTGCTGCTGCCACGCCTGCATCTGCTGCTGCTGCTCGGCTGACATGGGGGGCATAGGCCCCGGCCCGCACGGCGGGGGCATCATGCCGCCGCCGCCGCCGCCGCCGCCCATGCCGCCGTATAGGCTGCCCATCCAGGTCTGCCACCACCAAAACATTGCCGCCTGCTGCTGCTGCTGCTGCATCTGCCACTGCTGGGCAAAGTCCGGGAGGGGCAAGCCCAGGACCGTGTTGCCGCTGCTGTTGGGTGGCTCGCTGCCGCTGGTGCCGGTGTCGCCTTGGCCGCGGCCCGGCTGCGGCCCCGGGGGCGGTGCGTTGCTGCCGTGGGCGGCGCTGGCAGGCGGGGACGCGCGGCCGCGCGGCCGCGCGGGCTGCTGCGGCGCCTCCCCGGCGTCGCCGCTTGGCTGCGCGCCCCGCTGCTCCTCCGGCTGCTGCTGCTGCTGCTGCTGCTGGGCGTCGAGCGCGGGCGAGCCGCCTGCACGGCAATCGTCCTCCTGCGGAGCCCGTGCGGCGGGGCGCGGGGCGGCAGGGTCACGCGGCTGCCTGCGGTGCGCGCCACGGGGGCAAGCCGCATGCACGCAGGCGGGCGCGCGCGCGCATGGCGGGCGCAACCACCCACCTCCATGGGCTGCGCATCGAGCCCGCTCCCGCCGTCCACCTCAGCTCCAGGCGCGCGGGGGCCCTCGCGCTCGACCGCCGCCGGCGCGGCCGCCGGCTCGTCGGGCCCCGCCGGCGCCGCGGCTCGCTCGTGCGCCGCATCGCCTGCGCCCTCGGCTGCCGCACGCTTCCCGCCGGGCAGGGCTTCGACTGCCGGGGTGTCGTGCATCACCGCGTCGCGCGGCGCATCGGCGGCGGCCGCGGCCGCCAGCGGCATCGGCGGCGGCGCTGGCGGGCCGGGTGGCGCCTGCACCGGCGCGCGCAGCGGCGCGCCGGGGGCCACCGCCTCCGACATATCGCCCGCCTCGACCTGCGTGGGATTTTCGTCGGCCCGTCGGCGTGCTGCGCGACGCTCGGGCCTGCGCGCGCTGCCGAGACAGAAATGTCGAGGCGCCAGCCCTGCGGCGCGCTCCCCACCTGCACGCTTGGTTCCAGACCAAAGGCCTCGATAAGGCGGCCTCAGCCCATGGCAGCTGCCCGCGGTGTGCGATCTGCTGATGGGCGCCAAGGCGATGTTCAGCGTCCTCTGGCTCGCCCGCGCAGGGGCGTATATATGGTAGATTTCTGCGGCGTCTGGGCAAAACGCTGCTGGGGCCGTGCTGGGGCCTTGATGCCTGGCGCCCGGCCGGCAGACCTTTGGGCTGCCGCGCCCGCTGGCAGGTTGCGCGAGGCTGGCGCGCGCGCGCCGCGCTGCGCCGAGTGCTAGCGCACGCCGAGCCGCGCCGTGTGGGAGCGGCGCGCCGGTTCTGCGGCGCGCGGCGTCGCGATCCGCGCAGCCGCAGGTCACGGGAAGGCAGACCGGCGCTGGTCTGCCGCCAGCGCGGCCGACGGTCAGACGACACGGGGATCTGCCTCCGGGGATCAGACCACACGCCGCACACGACGCTATCATCGGGCCAGGGCATTACTTTAATAACAGGGTGCGGCGCTCGGCCATTGCATGATGCGGGCGCCGCGAGCGCGCGCCGTTGACAATGCCTGCGCGATTCGCCGTTTGTTGCTCCAAAAACGGCCGCGCCGAGCTGCTGCTGGCGCTGGCTTAGAGGAGGGGGCTACGGCAGTCTTTTGCACACGGGGCTCTTTGGGGAATGCAAGGGGTGCAGGCCTCGACGCCTGTGTCAAGGGGCGGCCCGCCCATGGAATGGCTGCTGCCCGGAGCAGGCAAGATCTGAGGGAGCGGCAATCCCAACAGCAGGCAAGATCTGAGGGAGCAAGGCAATTGCGAGTTTGCGACAAAGTCTTCTTCCAAAACCAGGCGCCGCAGCGGGGAGCCTTGACATCACCCAAGCAGCAGGGCGGCTGCTGCAACGCCGGCAAACAGCGCCGCGCCGGCCCCGACCGCGCCGCGCGCGCCCGCCGCGCTGCTGGGCAGCGTCACGTTGCGCCGCGGCGCCGGCGCGACGCCGGGCGCCAGAGCCGCGGCCACGCCGTCCGCGCCCGCGGGCGGCTGGTTTGACACGAGCAGGGCGGCGCGCAGCCACGCCTGCGGGCCTTTTACGCACACCGCGTCGGTGGTCGGGCTGGCGCCGGTTTTGCCGTAGGTGCCGCCGCCGATGTTGTTCTTTAGGTAGCACTTTTCCCCCTGGTTTTTGTTTGGGGGGGCGGGCCGCGGCCGTGTTGGCAACCACCCGTCAGTGGTCACTATTCACTAGTGAGCCTGACCGAGGCTGAACTGGAACCGGCCAGCCCGCCGCCGCCCGCCCGCCCGCCCACCC
>BDRX01000124.1:7454-126467 GCA_003203535.1 Raphidocelis subcapitata | reverse complement strand
CCAGCCCCACCACGGGCAGGAAGATGGTCTGACGGGTGGAGGTCTTGAGCACCACGCACTTGCCTGGGGGGTGAGGGAGGGGGGGGGGGGGACGGGGCGCGCGGGCGCGCGGGGTTGGCAGGCAGCGGGGCGAGGGGGGGGGGGCGTGCGGGCGGGGGCGGCGGATGAAGGCCCCGGGCCGGCCGCCCAAAGGGTGCGAACCCCCTTTCCCCCCGTTGCGGGTCGCTGGTTTGCGGGAGCCGGCTCCAGCCAGTTGGCAGCAGCAGCGCGCCCGGCCCGCGCGGCCGGGCCGGCGAACAGGCTGACAAAGCCCCCCCCCCCCACCCCCACCCTTGCGCTGCGCGTCCAGGTCCACCGTGGCCCCGTCCTCCTCCTCGTCGTCCTCCGGCGCCACGTCCAGCACCTCCACGATGTTGGCCACCAGGTAGGGCAGCTGGTTGTTCAGCTTGATCTTCTCCTTGTTCTCTTGGGGGGGGGTGGTTTGGGGTTGGGGGGGGGGGTGGTTTGGTGGGGTGCGGTGCCACCGGGTGTTGCTTTGACTGGCCCGCCGGTTTGGGGCACAGCTTGCTGTTGATACCGCCCCCCTCGTTCTCTGCGGTTGGTTCGTCCCGCGCTGGGAATGCAACGGCGGCGCGGCGGCGATTGGCAGCGCTGCAGTCGCGCTCCCAAGCCCCGCCAGCGCCGCCCGAAAGCTGCGCCACCGCCGCCGCAGCCGCCCAAAGCTGGCACCGCCCACCCTTGATCTTCTCCTTATAGCCCGACTGGTCGAGCCCCAGCCGCTGGCTCTCGTCCTTCAGCACCTGGAAAGCGGCAGGGGGGCGGGGGCGATGCGGCGTTCGAGCTCATTGCATCAGATGCGGGCGGGTGCCGAAACAGGTCGCCACTTTTGCCATTTTCGCCACACAACCTCCGGCAGCGTGCGCTGCGGCCAAGAGCGCGGCCGGCTTGCCGCCGCGCGCTGCCGCCCTGCAGCTCCCCCCACCCACCCGAATTTCGTTGTCAAGCAGCCGCGAGCGCTGGCCGATCGCCTCTGCGCTCATGTGGTTGAACTCCTCGGGCAGCGCGTCCTCCGCATCCTGCGGGGGGCGCGCGGCGCATGGGGCCGCGCGGGGCGGCGCGCATGGGTTTGCATGGGCCGCGGCGCGGCGGCGCGCGGCGCGGGCGGGGCGCGGCGGTTCGGAGCGCGCCGGCGGGGGCCCTCCCGCGCCCCCGGCCGCTGCCATCGAGCTGGGGCGTTTCCTTTGCTGCTCTCACGCATCGGAGGGCGGGGCAAGGCGCGATCGGGTGCTCGCCTGGAACACCTCCTTCTCGATGTCCATCCTGCCGCTGCTGCCCGCCGCTTTGCGGCGTGCGAACGCGCTTCCCGCGCTTTTTGAAGCGTTCTAAGCCCGTATCCGCCTCCCTCTCGCGATCCAGGCACCCCTCAGATCGTTTCGCGTTATTCGCGCTCAGCGGGGCCGGGGGCGGCGGCGAGGACGTAGAAACGCGTCAGTAGCTCTCAACCAACGATCGCGAGAGTGGCGGGGCGGGCCTGTGCCGTCGTAAGGCCGACGCGCGGCGCGCAGCTGCTGCTGCTGCCAGTGCACGCGCCGAGGCAGGCTGGGACCGCGCCAGCGGCCACACCCCGAATAGCCTGCGTTCCGCATGTGCACGAGCATGCCACCCTGTACCTGCGTGTTTGCATTGCCTGCTCCAAGAGCCAACCTCCCCTCGGCATGCCTAGCAAACCGCTGCGTTGAACGCCCTTGAAAACTCCCTCCACGCCGTTCCGCCCAATTGGAGCATCCAGCCGCGACCCTTCATCACCAGCACCAGCAGTGTCGATTACAACTGCATGCGGTAACCCCAAGCGCCCTGCTGGGAAACGTCAGTGGACACGAATGCGTTCAAACTGCGCCAAACGCCAGGCATGAAAACCTGCAGAACGCGGCATGCCGCGTTCAATCCGCGCAGCTCGCACGGCCACACCCCTCAGATCGCTCAAATCGCCTCAGATCGCGTTATCTCAGATCACTTGATCTCGGTGTACTCTGCATCGATCACCGGCCCCTGGGACGGGTAGCCGCCGCCGCCGCCGCCGCCGCCGCCGCCGCCGCCGCCGCCGCCGCCGCCGCCGGGGCCGCCGCCGGCGACGGTCACGGCCTCGCCGCCGGGCAGGAACACCTGGGGGGGCGGGGTTCCACGTGTGCGCGCGCCGGTTAGGGGCAATTTGGAGCGGGTTTGGGGCGGTTTGGGGGGCGGCTTTGGAGAGGGAGGGGGGAGGCCTCTCCGATATGACTAAAGCCCTCCCCGTGTTCCCGCTGCTTTATCAGTTCAACGCCGGGACAAAGCCCCTGGCCAGCCCCTCTCACGCTAAAAGCGCCCCCCCTCCCCCCCCCCATGGCGCGCGCACCGTTATCTCCGTCCGCCCCACCGTGCCGCCGCTCTCTGTCGACACCACCTGCGCCTGCGCCACGCGGCCCCCCTGCCCCGTCACGGGGAGCACCTGGGGGGGGGGTTGGGGGGGGGGGGGATAACCGGGACGTGTGTGCATGTGGTAGGGGGGCGCAGCAGGATGTGTGGGGAGGGGGCAGGCGCCGGTCGCGGCAGCGGTTTGGGGGTTGTGCGCTGGCACAACACACCGGGGCACCCGACCCGCCAGAGGGACAAAAGCCAACGCCCCCAAACCCAAAAAAACAAAACCCACCAGCACGACTCGTTTCGTGACCCGGCCGTTGATGCTGGAACTGCTGCTGCTCTGGCTGACGGGCCCCCCCACCGTCACCGCGCCCCCCAGCCGCGCCGCCACCTCGGGGTTGGCCCGGATGGCCGCGGCAGCTTCCTCCTGCACCCGCCCCGCCTCGCGCGCGGCAGCTTCCATCTGGTCTCCAATGCTTTTGACCGCGCCGGCCACGAGCCCCCCCAAGGCGCGCCCGAGCAGGCCGCCCCCGAAGAGCGGCGGCGGCGCGAGGGGCGCGGCGTCGCGGGCGCGGGGGGGTTCGGGGAAGGGGCCCCGCCTGGCTCGGGGGTCGGGCTGCGGGGGCTTGGGCTTGGTCACGGCCTCGAGCGCGGCGGTGGCGCCGCTTTTGACCTTTTCAAACACGGACCTTTGGGGGGGGGTTGGCAGGGGTTGGTGCTGTTGCAGGGGGCGCGCTTTCAGTGCCGTGTGGAAGCCTGGAAGGCGTGTTGCACCGCCCGCCGCACGCGGCAGCTCGGCCCCCGCCCAGGTGGCCCGCCCCCGCGGCACGACGACAGCCCCCCCGCGCTCACTTTGCGACGTCCGCCGCCTCCGCCGCGATATCCCCCCAGCTCTTGTCATCGCCGCCGCCATCGCGCCGCGTCGCAAACGCCGCCACGGCGGCGCGGCGGCGCGCCGTGGGGCGCGGCGCGAGCGCCGGCAGCGGCGACGGCGCGGCGCGCAGGTGCGCCGCGCCGTCGCACCGAGGACGACACCCCACGCCGCGGGGCGCGGCGCGCGCCATTGGCCGCATGAGCAATCTGGGCCCTAGCATCGCGCGTTGGCGCGCGCGTTTCGGGGTCTCGGAGGCACGGCGAGGTCTCGCGAACCGCGACAAGACCGAGCGCTGGTTGGCTGGACTTGTAAGTGTTGGCCGTATGATTCGTAGGAGCGTGAAATGGGGACGCGCTGACCTGTGAGCATTGCATGCCGCGGGCGCGGCGCGCTTCTAGAGGCGGCACCGTGCTGTGGCGTGCGGCGAGACACGTCAGCAGTCGCGGCGCCGGCGTACGCTCCCCCCATTCCCTCCCCCCCTTCTGCCACCCCCGTTATCAACAGGACAGCCTTACAAGCCTTGGCGGGTGCGGCGGGGGTGCGCACGCACCCTGCAATAGCGTCGGCCGCTGGCGGGCCGCGGCAGGGCAAGGGCACTGGTCAAACGGTCAATCGGCCAAACGCAGCAACGCACACTACGGAGAAGTAGTCTACCGTAGTCGCGAGGGCCTCGGCGCGCGCCTCGGCCCTTGCGACGGTTCAAAGGAGGTGGGTGGTTCAAACGGCGCGGGCCGCGCATTGGGGGGCGCGGCCCAGGTCAAAGCCGGGTCAAAGCCGGGTCGAAGCCTTCAAGCCTAGTGCGCTAAGCGCACATCAAGCCGGAGAGCGCGCACTGGAGAAGAGCAGCAAAGTGGGGACCCCTCGTTTGTTTTCATACAAGGCCGGCGGGCTCGGCGCCGCGCGGCGCCGCGCCGGGCCGGGCCGGGGAGCGCGCGCTCGCGCGCGCGCGCGCGCACCGCCGCCGGCCGCCTCACCGCCGCCGCGCGGCCGGCGGCGCGGCGGGCGCCCCCGCCGCCGGCGGCAGCGCCGCCGCGCTGCCGCAGTGCGTCAGCGTGCCCAGCCCCCAGTGGAAGACGTAGCCCTCGGGGCGGCTGCGGGCGAGCAGCTTCTCGGTCTCGGGCATGCTGCGGAGGTTTCGGAGGTTTTTTTGGTTTCAGGCGGGGGGGTGTTGCGGCGGCGAAAGAACCCCCCTTACGCAAGCCCCGCCCTCCTCCCCCTCCCCCCTCCGGCGGCGCGGGGCCTCACCTCATGCCCCACCGGCCCTTGTAGTGGTTGAGAGCCACCTCCCAGCCTGGGGGTGGTTCGGTTTCGTATTTCGGTTCGGATTTCGGTTTGAAACGGAAGGCGGGGCTTTTGGCTTTGCGAGGAGGGCGGATCTGAACCCTCAAGCCAAAAGGGCGCGCAAGCAAAAGCTCCCACTCTGAAGGCCTGAACGCTTGAGGCCCCAGCCCTGAGGCCTCCAGCCCTCGACCGTCCAAGCTGAACCCTTGCCCCATGTCCCCGCTGCCCGCACCGCAGGGCAGGAAGCCGATGCCGCGCAGGGGGTAGGTGCACTGAGGGGGCACGCCGCCGTTTGTGATGAGCGCGTGGAACTCCAGCGCGGCGGCCAGCTGCGGTTGGGGGTTTGGGTTTGGGGTTTGGTTTTGGGGTTTGGGTTGTTGAGGGCATTTCCCGCTGCTGTGTGGCGCGGCCGGCGTCGTGCCTCAAAAAAAGTTACCAATCACCCCCTCACCCACCCACCCTGCAGTCGGCGTGTGAGTAAAGGTCCACCCCCTGCTGCCACGCCAGCTCAGCGACCTGCACCAGCCCGCCCAGCCCAAACTGGCTGTGGTACAGGTCGCGCCTTTGGTGGGGGGGTTGGTTTCAAAGCGCTTTTTGGGGAATTTGAGGTTGGGGGGTTTGGAAGTTTTGGTTTTGGGGCAGCGACCTTGGCCCTGGTGCAACACCGCAAGCCCGCCAAAGGAAGGAAGCAGGGCGAGCCACCTCCCCCCCCCTCACTTTGTCTCGCTGCACTCCCCGCACGGCTGCAGGTAGGAATCGATGACCCGCTGCCAGTCCGACAGCGCCTCCGCAAACAGGGCCGTGTCGCCTGCGGCGCCGAGGGTTTTTTTTGTTTTGTTTTTGGGAGGGCGGTTGGGGTTTGATCGGCTTCGTTTGGGCTTGGGCGGGCTTGGCTTTGGTCAGACCTGGTCGGGTTTAGCCCGGCTTTGTTATTTTTTGTGAGCCTTGTTTTCAATCGCTTTGCAAGCTGCCAGCCGTGTCAAGGCTGAACGACCAACTCTCTGCGCCGCCTTGCCCCAGCAAAAACATGAAAGCCAAAGCTGCTCCCTCCAAACCTTTGAATATCGCCAGCTGCGCCTTGGCCTCCGCCACAGTGCTGCGGGGTTTGGGTAGGGGGGTGCGCGCGCGGGGCGGGGGGTGGGGAGGCGTGTTGAGGTGGGACAGGCACCGACGACGCCTGGCCAAGCAAGCCAAGAAACCGCAACAAGCCAAACGTTTTTGGAAGGGGGTCAGCGCAGCTGGCATGCCCAGCCCCCCGCCGAGCGCAAAGCATGCCAAAGGGGGGCAGCGAAGAGCGGGGCCGGGCCCAAAACGCACGTGTGCCAGTTGCCCAGCGGCAGGTGGTTGAGGGAGTTGGACTTGAGGTTGGGCATTATCACTCGGTCAACCCAGCTGGAGGGTTTTTTTTCGGTTTTGGGGGTTTTGGGAGGTTTTCGAGGGAGGGGTGGGAGTTTTTTTGCTTGAAGCCGGGTGTTTTGGTGCTGGCTCGGCCAACTTGCTGGCTGGCTGGCTGGTTGGCTCGATCGCTGGCTGGCTGGCTGGCTGGCTGGCTGGCTGGCTGGCTGGCTGGCTCGGCCAGCTGGCACAAAAAAGGGAGGAAACCGGGTGCGCGCCCCCCGGTCAGACCCGCCCCCCGCCCCTCACCTGAGGAAGGCCGTCTCCACTTTGGGGTGCCACCCCGGCCTGCGCGCGCGCGGCGCGGGTTGGGGGGGGACGCGGCGTTTCGGGGTCGGGTTGGTATAGGGGCCTGCGCGAGGTTCGAGCCCTTGCAGTGCCCCCGCCCCCCAAAAATGAACTGAACAAACCAGGGAAGCCCCCACCCATGGCATCCAAACATCGCTCGGCCACAAAGGCGGCCTGCTGGCGGGTTTTTGCAAGCGGAAAGGAAGGGAAAAACCGCCCAACCCCCACCCCAAAAAAGGCGCCGCGCGCGCGCACCAGGTGTATTTGAGCAGCTCAGCGCTGCGCGCCATGCTGGCCACGCCCCACCCCGCCTCCTGCGGTTCGATGGGGCGGCGGGGCTTTCAGCTTGGGGGTGGTGCCGGCCGGCGGTTCGCTCCCGACTCCCCGAGGGACGGGCGCCCAGCGCGCGCCGGCGCGCCGCGGCCGGAGGCAGCCCCCGTCCGCACGCCCCCCCGCTCGGCCCCCCACTCAGCGCAGGGCGGCGGCGACCGGCGAGCGCGGCCAAGCCGCAGGCGGCGCAGAAAAATCACTGCCCCCCGGCCCCGCGCGCGCGCGCGTGCCCCCGTGCGCCCCCGTGTGCGCGCGTCCGCGCGCGCGCCCACCAGCGGCCCGTTCTGCCCCACGAAGACTTTGTTGACGCTGGACCAGGCCCAGATGATGTACGCCGCGTTGTGGGCGTACTGGGTGGGGTGGGGGGAGGGGGGGGGGGGGGGGGGGGGGAGGGGGGGGTGGGCCGCGGCTTTGAGCCCGCAGACCTTCGGCGGGCGCACCACGACGCGCCGGCGCGGTTCGAGGGTGCGTTTTCTTTTTGGTTGGGGTGCTTTGACGCTGCCTGATCCGGTCGGCGCATGTGGGTGCGCGCGCACATGCCCCCCCCCCCCCCCCCAGCTGCGCCTCCCCCGTGGCCAGCCAGGCCACCGCCTGCATGTACACCATGCGCCCACACCAACCACATGCGCGCGCGCACATGGCCGCCTGGTCAAACCCACCTGCGCCTCCCCCGTGGCCAGCCAGGCCACGGCCTGCATGTAAACCACTTTCCCGTCCCGCTCCACGAATTCGTCGTGCCCCTGGCCCACGCCGTCGTACTGGATGACCACCTCGGCAAGGGGGCAGGGGCTGGGGGTGTTTTGGTTTATTGGTCGGGGGCGGTGTTTAGGGGCGGTGTTCGGGGTGTGTGCTCAGGGGGGGTGTTGGGAGGCCGTGTCCAGGGTCGTTGCCCGAATGTGTTTTGCGCATCGTCCCTCCCTTTCCCGACCGGGCGGGGGGCTGCAAAAAGTGCTCATCCGCACGCTGCCGCTTCCAGCCACCGCCGCCAGGCCGCACGCCGCGCCGTCCACGCGCCCCAGGGCCCCGCAACGGCGCGCGCCCGCAGCCCCCGGGGCGGCCCCCACCCCCGCGGCCCCGCCGCCCGCGCCTGTACTGCAGCGGCGTGTCAGCGGTCAGCTTTTTGACCGCCGCGGCCCACGGCTGCTCCCCCGAGGCCACCCGCCGCTTCAGCAGCTCCACTTCGCGGGCGCCCATGAGGGTGCCGGGGTGCGCAAAGGATGTCACCTTCGGCAGCGGCGGCGCGGGGGCCGCGGGGCGCGCCGCGGCCGCCGCGGGCGCGGGCGGCGCTGCGCCGGCGGAGGCGGCGGCGGGGGCGTCGGAAGACAGCCCCTCCTCTATCAGAGACTTCAGCACGTCTGCGGTTTTGGGCCGGATGCCGGGGCTTCAGGCCCGGGGGGCTTCGTGGCCGCCGCAGGCCGGCCCGCATGCTGCGCCCGCATGCGGCCGCACGCGCGTATGCGCGCATGCGCGCATGCAAGCGCGCGCGCCGGCGGTTGCGCCCGTTCCGCGCGCCCCCGCGCGCCCCGCTGCCCACCCGTCGCCATCCTGAAGCCGTGCTTCAGCCCGGCCTTCACGAAGCCCTCCATGGCGGCTGGCGCGGGGCGGCGCGGGCCGCGGGCGGGGGCGTGCCCCGGCCTGGGCGCGCGCGCGTGGCGCGGCGGCGGCGCTTTGGCGGCGGCGTGCGGCGCCGCGCGGGTGGGCTGGCGAGGTCGCGAGGTCGGGGCGTCGAAAATGAGGCGCGTGATCGTTTCGAACAGCCGTTGTGGCCCGTTGCGGCCTGGGTTTGAGGGGGCTGAGGGGCACTCGTGGTGGAGTGACCACTCGCCGATTCGAAACCCGCCCCGTTTGATCGCCCCCGCCACAACGCTTATCGATGCAGGTTGCAAGCAGGCCCCTGCTGCAGCGGCTGCTGGCGCCGGGCTGCTTCCGCCCCACTGTCCGCGCCGCCGCCGCCGCCGCCGCCGCAGCTGCATCCACCGCCGCCGCCGCAGCAGCCCCGGCCACACGCTTCGGCCCCGCACCGGCGCAGCGCCCCTGCACCGCCGCCGCCATGCCCAGCGGCAAAGCCAAGCCGCGCGCGGCGCGGGGCGGCGCCGCCAAGGCGCCCGCGGCCAAGGCCGCCAGCGGCGCCGGCGCCGGTTCTGGGGCCGCCGAGGGCGCGCGCGCGGCGGGCGGCGGCGAGCCGGGCGGCGGCAGGGTTTTGCTGCGAGACCTGGGGGAGCTCGTGCTCGGCACAGTGAGTTGGGAGAAAGAGCCACAGCATGGGGTGTGTAGTGTCTGTTGTCTTTCACAGTTGAGGGCAGCCCCCGCACCTGCACCGTTTGAGTCTCAAACGCCACCAAATTCAAAATCGGAACGAAAACGGCGCCAGGTGGTGCGCCGCCCGTCCGCGTCCGTCAGAACGCCTTACGTTGCTGACGTGGCGCTGACCGGACTGGCCCCCGGACTGCCGCCCCCCGCCGGACTGCCGCCCCCCGCCGGACTGCCCTCCGTCCTCGCGCACACGCCGGCCCTGGACTGCGCCGGCCTCATCGTCCCGGGCGCGACGGTGCGGATGACACCCAACGCGCCCCGGAAGGATGGGGCGGCACCGACAAAGGGGGGGGGGGGGGGGGGGGGGGGGGGGGGGGGGGGGGGGGGGGGGGCTGCCGCTGCGGGGTTTGGGGTGCTGGGTCGCGGCTGCAGCCGGTGGGCAGCTGGCAGCCGGTGAGCGCCCAGCCCTGGCCGCGCGCCGCGCACAGCGCACAGCGCACAGCGCGCCGCGCACAGCGGCGGCGGCGGCGGCCGAGGCGGCGGCCTCCCCTAACCGCCGGACCGGTCCCCAAACTCTCAGCCCCCATTCCCGCCAACCTCGAATCCCCCCTCCTCCCTCCCAACTCCCCCCCCCCAGATTGCCGAAGAGCCCCGAGAGGCCGGCTCCCCCCCCGCCCTCGTCGGCGCCCACCCCGCGCTGGCAGAGGCCTTTGCTCAGACCGCCCTGGCAGCGGGGCTGGTGCCGGAGCTTGGGGGCGCGGGGTGCCGGGTGCTGCGGCAGCAAACGTTTGGGAGCGCGAGGTGGGGGGGGGGGCGGCGGGGGCCGGGCGCATTGGGAGATGGATGGGGCCATTGGGAGATGAATGGGCCCATCAAAAGCTGACTGCGCCCATTGGAATGTTCCCTGTTGATGGTGGTGAGTGGTGCCTTTTCGTGAAGCTGAAACAGCAGGGGGGGAAGCTGACCCGCCCAACAATGAAACCCCCGCAGGGTGGATTTCGTTTTGGTGGACGGGGACGGCACGCTGACGCTGGTGGAGGTGGGCTGGGGGGCGTTTTCATGTTGCTTGCTCGGCCCTCCCTCTGATTCCGCCTTCTGCCTGCCCCCCCCCCAACCCCCCCCCTTTCCCCTTTCAAAACCCTTCTCTGCTCAAACTCCATGCGTTTGCCCGCCCCCCCCCCCACAACTCCCCCCCCCTCCCCCACACCCACACCCACCCCCCAAACCCCCCAAGGTCAAGAACGTGGTGTGCGCGGACTACCCAGCCGGCGGCGTGCCCGAGGGCCGCTCAAAGGCGCGCGCCGCTTTCGCTGGGGCATCCTGGCTCGGTGGGGGGCGCGGGGGGGTCGAATGAAAAGCATCGCGCACCGCAACCCCTCCAAACACATGTCTCCGTTGCTTTTTTCAATCAATCGCAGGTTGGGGTTTACACCTCTGACGCGCGCCCCTACGAGCGCACGGCCCTGTTCCCCCACGGCGCGCGGAAAAAGGAGGTGGGTGGCAGGATCCTGCTCTGCTTTCTGCAGTGCTTCCTGCTTTCTGCAGTGAGAGAAAGTTTGGCTGTGTGAGCCAACTCAATCAAGCCAAAACGGCCACCAAAACCACCGACAAAACGGCCAACAAAACCACCAACAAAACCGCCAACACAACCACAAACTCAACCGCCAACGAAAACCGCCAACAAAAAACCGCCCAGATCGGCGTCGTATCTGACCGCGCGATAAAGCACCTCCACGAACTCACAGAGCTGGCGCTGGCGGGTAGGGTTTACTAATTGGGGGTTACTAATTGGGTTGCTGATTGGGGTGACTGATTCCTTTTTCTCAACCACAGGCTGGACCCGTTTCGGAGCCCGATTTCTGCTTTTGTGAAGCTGCGTGCGCCTTGCAGTGTGATTAGTAAGCAACAGCGAGCAAACCCCGCCGGCATCGATCCCAACCCCCGCCCCCCTCCCAGGGAGCATCGAGCTGCCCCCGCGGGTGGCGGCCGCGCTCGGCGGCGGCGCGGCGGCGGGGGATCGGCGCGCGGCGCGGGCGGCGGTGCTGTTTGTGGTCAACCGGTGGGGCCCTCGCCGCGCGCGCGCGGCGGTGCGCTTGGAATTGAACCGAAAGGCACCCCCCTCTAAAAACACAGAGAGAGATCACACGCACGTGCTGTTGTTGTTTTTGGACAAACCGGAGGCCTTCAACAATACGGCCTCAGCAACCCCTCTTCCCCTGCCGCCACTTAATAACACCCCACCCAAAACGCCCCCTTTATTAACCCAAAAACGCAAAACAAAAGGTCTGATTGCACCGCCTTCCGGCCCTGCCACGAGGCCTGCCCCATGCTGGCCGCAATGCTGCGCCGCGCCGAGGCGGCGGGGGTGGCGGTTCTGGCTTACAGCGTCGATTGGGAGGTGCGGGCCACTTTTCCTTTCACTGCCTCGGCGTGTGCGTGCTGTTGAGCCCGCAGATGCCTCATGCCTGCGCGCAACTGCTGAGGGAGGTGGGGCCGCGCCTGCTGGGGTGTACCCCGGCCCCCTCACCCCGGCCCCAAAGCACAGGGGAGGCCCCTCCACCACAAAAGCGAAACTACGCCCCTCAAAACAACCCAAAACCCCGCCCCGCAAAAACAAAACGTGCTCAGGGCGGCCGCGCCTACTGGGGCCGCCGCCTGCCCGTCCGCTACGGCGCCGGCGTGACGGCAGAGGTGGACGGGGCGCGGCTGAGGGCGGTCCTGGAGTTCAACGCGACCGACCCGCGGACGCACTACAAAAAGGGCAAGGCGGGCGGCGGCGGCGGCGCCAAGAGCGGCGGCGGCGGCGGCAAGGGCAAGGGGGGTGGCGGCGGCGGCGAGAGCGGCAGCAATGCGGGGGCCGAGAGCGGCGGCAAGAGCGGTGGCAAGGGCGGCAGCAAGAGCGGCAGCAAAGCGGGGGCCGAGAGCGGCGGCAAGAGCGGCAAGGCGGCGGCGGCAGCGGCGGCGGCGGCGGCGGAGGCAGAGGAAGGCGGGAGCGCGGCGCCTGTGGCGTCCGGCCGGCAGCGGCGCGGCGCCGGCGCCGGCGGGAAGCGCTCGGCGGCGGGAGCAGCGGCGGCGGGGGCCTCTTCGGCGGCGGCCCCGCCGGATGCGGCGGACGCGGCCGCGCCGGACGGCGCCAGGCGCACGCGTGCCCGGCAGGCGCGGTGAGGCGGCCTGCTGTTATTGCCAATTCAAAAACGGCAGCATTACGCATCAGTCTGTGCCCAAACCTGCCGACCCATGTTTTTCACTGCATTCAATTCCTGTGCCAAAGTTTCCGGCAACTGCCAGCAAACCAAACAGCTGTAAACCCCTGAAGCAACCGAGCCGCACTGCGGGCGCACAAATCAATCCTATTTCCTGGGTCCTGTTTAGCAAGCTGATGCGGTTACCCGGTCATCTGGCGGGTGGGTGCCAGGGATGACTAACAAGAGGGGATGCACCACAATGACTCAGCCCCGCATGTAGGCCACCACATCCGCCAGCCCCGCCCCCGCGTCCCCAGCGCGCGCCAGCAGCGCGTCCAGCCCCGCAGCCCGCGCCGCCGCGCCGCCGCCGCCGCCGCCGCCGCCGCCGGCCAGCCGGCAGTGGTCCCGGAACAGCTGGCGCAGCGCCTCCTGCGCCGCGGCGAGCCCGCGCGCCGCCGCGGCGTCCGCCGCCCCGCCGGCGCCTGCGCCCCGCTGGCCTGCGGTCCCCTGCTGGCCCGCCGCGCCGGCGCCGGTGCCGGCGCCCCCTTCTGCTTCCAGCATGCCCCTGTATTCGTTTGAGAGGTACCCCACGTCCCCATCCTGGGCGCGGAGCTCCTGGGGGTGAGTGGGGGTTTCGGGGGTCCGAGGCAGGAAAGGGGCGGAGGCTGAGTGTGTGCCGTGTGCAGAGGCAGGTGAGGGGGTGCTGCAATCAGCAAGGGGCCTGGTCTCAGTCCAAATTGAGCACAGATAGGAAACATACTGTCTCGCGCCGATACAGTCGGCACCCGCGGGAGGTTGAAAGCACCAGAGAGTGAGTGAGCAAGCCCCAAGCAATTTGCCACATGTGCGCGTGCGCGCCTACCTGGAGGGCGGCCAGCAGCTTGGCGCGCCGCGCGCGCGCGCGCTGCAGCTCGAGCTCCGGCCACAGCAGCGCGGCGGCGTGGTCCAGGGCGGCGGGGTGCAGCGAGAAGCTGCTGCTGGCGCGGGCCTGCGGGGGGCGGGGGCGCGGCGGCTAGGCGTTTGCACGGCGGGGCACCACTAGCAGGACGTGTGCTTGTGTGAGCGGGCGATCGTGCCTGCTTGCGTCTGTCTGCCAAAAAGAGAGATTACATACATGCGTGTTTTGGTTTATGCGTCCATTAGCCAGCGAGCGGCACAATTGCACAAACCGCCCGCACCGCACCGCACCGCCCCGAACCTTGTCCGCCGCCGCCGAGCGCATCACGCTGTCGTGGGCCAGGGCCAGGGCGCTGATGTTGTCGCTGCGGTTGGAAGAGGGCAGGGTTGGTATTCGTCAGGGCTGCCATCAATTGCACCCCAAACACTTAAACACCTGACTAAAAAACCACGGCCCACCACACTCAACCTTTGACCATCAAGCAGAGGCCTCAGACCGAAACGCAGAAGAAGGCCCACCGACCCCACCGACCTCACGAAACGGATGGCTCCCGCAGACAGGGAGCAGCCCAGCAGGCTGCCCGCCTGGCAGCTCCGGAAGCTGTAGCGAACCTCGCCGCCGCCGCTGCCGCCGCTGCCCGCGGCGGTGGGCGGGTGGGGCGGTAGGTCTGGCAGCGCTGCTGCCGCCCAGGCGTGCGCCTCGGCCAACGAGAAGCCGCCTGCGTGCCGTATTTGTGTGTGTGGGGGGGGCGGTGCGGGGCCGGATGCGGGTGTGGGTGTGGGGGTGCTGGACTCTGACTGACACTGGGTTTGCATGGAGGGCTGGCCGCCCGGCTGCAATGGGTTGGTGTCTGCAAGCGGCGTCCGGTCCCGTGCCTCAAGGGTGCTGCGATGACGGCGTTGCCGCCTACATCGCCAGTGCCGACCCACCGGAGATTGTCAGTTCGCTGAAGGGCAGCTGCCGCTGGCCGCTGCCCTCAACCACCGTGCTGCCGCCGCCGCCGGCTGCGGCTGCAGAGGCGGCAGCGGCGGCCATCTCCAGGACGTCCGCGGAGATCCTCTGGTGCAAGCAGAGCGGCACAAGCCTGCGCGGCGCGGGGGGGTTCGGCGGCGGTGCGCCGGCCGGGGCGCTCGCTTTTCCCCCCGTCGGGGTGGCGTGCGTGCGCGGCAGGGGAAAGGCTGCCCGCCTCAGGGGCGCACACGGCGGGCACAAGCAAGCGCCTCGATCAACGCGCACGCGTGACTCAGAGCAAGCCAGCGCGCTGCAGCGTGCCCGGCCCTCCCGTCACCTGTACTGCACAACGCCGCATGCCTTTGGCGGCGCGGCGGGCACCACAAACGCCTGCAGCAGACCCGGCGCGCCCTCTGGCAGCCTGAAGCTGACGGCCAGCCGGTTGGTGGCGTCCTGGCAGCGGTAGGTGGCCAGGGTGGCCCAGCCGCCGGGGCCCCCCTCGGGGGGTGTCCTGGTCCGGGGGCGGGGCGGGGCGGAGCAGGATGCAAGGTGCGTGAGCGGCGGAGGGCGGGGGGGTGGTGGATGGGGTCGGGCAGACCGGGAGCGGCTTTCGCAGCACTCGACTGCCTTACTGGAGACCGCGGTCAGGCTGACCCTGACGTCATCCGCATGAGTCAAGTCACCCCCACGTGATGAGTCGCGGAGCGGGGCCGCACCTGCTGAGTATTGCCACGTTGCCGGGGGCATCCAGCAGCTCCAGCTCCCTGGTGCAGGCCAGGCCCACGGCAAACAGCGGCGCGGCACTCTCGATTGCCAGCACATACGCCGCCCCGCCGCCGCCGCCGCCGCTGCCGCCACTGCCGCTGCCCGGCCCCGCCCAGCCGCCGGCGCCTGCTGATGATGCGTCGTGGGTGCCCCATTGCTGCTGCCCCTGGCCGGCGGCGCCCCACGAGGCGGCTGCGGCGCCAGTGGCGGCGGCGGCTGCCGGCAGCTGCAGCTTGAGCGAATGGGACACGTTGAGCAGGGCGCCCGGGGCCGAGGCCGCCGCCAACGCCGCGGCGCCGGCCCCGCGGCTGCCAGCCCTGCAAAGGGGGCGTGATTAATAGGCGTGTACGTGCGTTTTCAGACGGGGCAGGTTGACCTGAACAAGGCTGGGCTTTGGTGGCAGGCATGCAGCGGTGCTGGCCCGCAGCCCACACTCTGCAGCACGCACCCCGCGGCGGGGAAGCCTGCCGGGTGGAAAAGCGGAGTGCCCCCCCCCCCCACCTCGCCCGCTCGCGCTCCACGCGTTTTTTGAGGCCTTCCACCTCCGCCGTAGCCTTTTGGATCCTGGCGTGCAGCGCCGCCACGATCGCCTGCTGCTGCGCCGCCGGGGCCTGCAGTCCGGACGCCAGTCCGGAGGCCGCCCCCGGCAGTCCGGACGCGGCGGGCGACAGCCCGGAGGAGGAGGTGCGGCGGGCGCCGTCGCGGAAGGGGGCGGCGCCGGCGGGCGGCGCGGCGGGGCCGGCGGCGCCGAGGGCCAACGCCGCGGGGCTCGGGGAGAAGGTTATCACCTGATTTCGGTCCGCCGGGGGAGAGGGTTGGGGGAGTGTTGGGGGCTTTGGCGGCGGTGGGAGGGGCAGCTTGGAGTTTGAGAGGGAAAGCAGCGCTGGCACACGGTGTTGACGGCGCAAAAAAACCCGCTGCCCCAAAACTGCTGCGCCCACACCGCAGCCAAAACAACTATTGCGCCCGTTCCGTCGCCCCGGGGGCACGCGCCTTGCCGGTAAAGGTGTGCACTACGATTTCGGGTGCGGAGGCTCCGGTTATGTAACCGCCGTCGACGGCGCAGATCGACTCTGGCAGCTGCGTGGCGAACACCTGGGGGTTGTTTCATTTCAGTGTTTGATCGGCGGCGGGGGCTGAAGATTGGCGGGGGCTGAAGATTGGTTTACGGCCGCCGCCGGTCTCTGCAGTTTGGCGGGCGGCGGCTGTCCATGTGGGCGCACGGGGCAGGGCGCAGCTCGCCGGCAGCGTCAGAAGCGCCTGCCGCTTTTGCGAACAAACGACACCACAAGCCCGCAAACACACGCAAGCGGAAGCGAGCGCGCCTTTTGCGGGCGCCCCTCCTCGTCCACGTCCCAAACCTCCAGCCAGCCGTCCTCGCGGCCCACCACGATGTCGGCGCAGCCAGACTGGGGGGGCCAGGGGTGCTTGTGTGTTTGTGTGCGCCGTGATGACTGATTCGCGTTGATATGACGGCGGTGCTTGCGCTTTTTGGATGCACCATTCATTTTTCAGGCCCTTCAACAAAGGCAATCTGGGCACACCAACCCCTGCAAAGCCCAGCCGGCCAGAAAGCGGCAAACCGCTGACAGGGGCAATGCACCAAAATCTCCCCCTGCAAAGTTACAGCCGCAGAACTGTCATCATCACCCCAAAACCGCACCCCCCCCACCCGGCTGTAGTCCGCCCCGCAGTGCAGCGCCCGCACCGCGCCGCCCCCCGGCGGCGGCGGGATGGTGAAGCCCTGCCGCACCGCGCCGGGCTCCACCGCCAGCTGCACCACCCTGCCGTCCTCGCAGCCGTACAGCAGCTCGATAGAGCCGGCGGGGAACCTTGTTTTTTTGGGGGGGGGGGTGCGGGTTTGTGCTGTCGCCTGTGCAGGTATGGCGATGTGCTTGGCCGTGAATGGGCTGCGCCCGCCACTTCCTTTACCCGTGCGCCGGGCAGCAGCTTTGCTGCTGGAAGGCCAGGCCCACTTTTTCAGGCCTTTCCAATCCATAATCCAAACGTCGGCAATGAGACAGCGGTGCGAATCCGTCGTTCGGTTTAAGCCCCCACCTGTGCCGGGGGTCGTGGGAGTCCGCCACGTGCAGCAGCGCCGTCGGCGGCGACGGCGCGGGCACCTCGAACAGCGGCGCGCGCCCCGCGGCGTCGAGCACCCTCACGACGCAGTCGCGGCAGGCGAGGACGGGGGCGAAGGACTGGGGGCCGTGCAGCGGGATGATCTGCGTTCGGGGGGGTGGGGGTTGGGGGTTGGGGGGGCAGCTGGGGGTGGGCGGAGTTGGGGGTGAGCAAGTGCGGGCAAGGGGCGGGGGCAGGCAAATGCAACTGTGGACTGCCGGCGGACTGCTGGCTTTTGGCTGGAGTCCCCCCAAGGGGCCCCGCGCCCCGAAACACCCGAACTGCCGCGCGCAAAGCCAATGGGACACGGCAGCAGCTGAAGAAAACGCCCCCCCCCCGCTTGCCTCTGCAGCCAGGATCCTGTCTGGTGCCAGGTAGAGCCCCCCGTCCCGCGACTCCAAAAAGTGATTGTGCACGTACTCGCAGGACGCCCAAATGTCCCTGTTTGGAGTCGTTTTTGTTGGTTGATCAGGGGCGCGCCTTCAGGTTCAGCGGTGGACGGGTCCGCTCGGTGGTCTGATGCAGGGGCGGCTTTCGGCGCGCCGGCCAGTTTTGGGTGGCGCTGCTGCACGCGGCGCGGCAGCCGGGGCGGGCGCGCGCGCGCGTGCGGCCGCACCTGTCCGCGACGGCGAGCCGCGCGATGGGCTCCGTAAGGGCGGTGGTGAAGCGGAAGAACTCCTTGCCCTTCTTTGTCATGCCGCGGATCTGGGGGGTGAGGAGGGTGCGTTTCGGTGTGTGTTTGTGTTGAGGTGGGTGGGTGAGACGTTCCTGCCCTTTGTTGATATTGTTTTTTGAACGAGGGGCTCGTTGCCGCGCTGCTGCTGCTGCTGTTGCCGTCTCCGCTGCATGCCGCTTTTACGTCGTGCGAGGGGCGCGCGTTTGGGGTGCACCGTGGTCAAGCCCCGCCGCGGCTGCGGTTGCCAAGGGCCGCGGCCCGCCCCCGCACCAGCCCCCCAGACGCGACGAAGATTTTGTCGCGCTGCCGCGGGTGGCGGCCGAGGCTGACGCTCGTGACCTGCGCGGTGCATGTGTTGGGCGGGGGGAAGCGGTTTAATTAGTCAGCGCCGGCAGGCGACTTGGTTGCTTTGATCCACTGCAAGTGGTATTCTGCGGCAAAGCTGTGCCTACTGCCCAATACAGCTTTTGGCCCGGGCCTTTCCAGGCCGGCGGCCCACCTTGTGGGGTCCCGGCATGGTTTTGAACGCCAGGGCCACCTCCCCGCGCTTGACCGAGAAGCACTGCACCACGCCGCTGCAGTCGCCGACGGCGACCTTCTGGGTCTTCTTCTCGCCGGGGGGCAGCACCTGCGCGCGGGCGTCGCAGCGGCGGGGCCTCAGTGGTGCCGCTGGCGGCGGCTGCAGCAGCGCCCTGGCGGCGGCGGCGGCAGCGGCAGGCACGGGCCGCGCACAGCGCGGCAGACGCCCGCTGCTCGCACCACGAGCGTGCCCGGCGCTGCCGCTGCCGTCTGCAGCAGGTCCACGCGGTGCAGTTCCAGCTCCATGATTGCGCGTCACTAGTGCGCTCGCTGGGCCCCGGACTGCCGCGCTGCTGGGCGGCAGGGGGTGCCGCTGCGGCGGCGGCGTGAGCGCAAGCCGCAAGGCTGCCGCGCACTCCTGGACGGCAAGCCGGCAGGCCGATCGTTCTCTGGTGCGTTTGAAGGCACGGCCCCTCCGTGCTGCCCCTCCGAAGCCGCGGGACGGACTTTTGCGCGGGGGCCCGCGCCCGGATCGACCGATTTCCAGAGCGTCAGGCCGACTCGACAAGGGTACCAAGAGCGTTTTTACTGCAGCAGAGCTGGTGGTGGCAATACTGTTTGTGTGGAGCGCACTGGGACCGCGCGGGTCAAACGCGTCCGCGCCGGTCAATCGATGACACCTGCAAATCAGACTACGGCACAGCACCGCCCCCGCTGCACCGGCGGGCAGGCCGTCCTACAGCTTGGGCTCCGGCTTCGGCCCCGGCGACCGCTGCGCCGCCTTTGCCGCCGCCGCCTCGGCGCAGTGCCGCGTGCACCACTCGGCGATGGCGGTGGCGTTGGGGATGCGCTCGTCGCCCATGAGCAGCTCGTGCAGGCCGTCTGGGGAGCGGATTGGGGGGAGGCGCGCATGCGTTGGGCTGATGGCAGAGGGGGCTGCATGGCGGCGGGCATTCAAGCCGGTCGGCCCATCCCCGACCAGCGACTGCTTGCTTGCAGGCAGCAGCTTGACCCGAAGCAAGCCGCCCCAGGCCCTGGCCCCTCACCCTCCACTTTGATGAACGTGACGTCCGTGCTGCCCGCGCGCCGCACAAAGTCGTCGATCGCGTCAAAGCTGGTCGTGAGGTCGCGCATGCCGTGCATCACGTACAGCGGCAGCTTCATCTGCGGCACGCGCGGCTCCAGGGCGCGCATGCCCTGCGGATGGGTGTGCGCGTTTGTGCGCGTTTACGCGCATGCGCGCGTGCATGGCTTCGCATGCGCATGCGCGGCAAGCCCATGCGTGCATGCAGACGGGTGCAGCTTGCCTTCAGGACCTCGTTGGCGCTGCGGGTGCGCAGGGCGCCGTGGAAGATGAGCGAGTCCGCCTTGAAGGCCTCGACCTGGGGCGAGGGGGTGGGGGGCACGCCGTTTGGGACTGCGGCCGCTTTACTGCGCACAGCTGCACCCCGCAAGGCTGAAACAGCAGCGCCGCCCTTTGCGCCTGCAACCATCGCAGCCCTCGTCTTGCCCGCTCTTGTTACGGCAGTCTAGTGAGTTCGCTCGATCCGCTCACCACTTTAGGGTCGTGGTGGAGGTCCTCCGGTTTGACTGCCGGCACCAGCTGCGCGCGCGGTATCAGCGCCGCGAGGAGGCTGCCCACCGCCGCCTGCGCGCGCAGCAGCATCGTCCACACGACGCCCATGGCGGCCGAGTGCAGCACCAGCCCGGCCCACCTGGGAGCGAAATGGGAGCGCGACGGGGGGGCAGAGTGCGGGCTGGGTGCTTTGTGTGCCACGCCAGGGAGCCCCCCTTCTTGAGCTGCCGGTGGCTGCTGGGCACGGGGCTCCTTGCATGTTGACAGCAGGCCCTGCATGCGACTAACAATCGACAACCACTCCTACCGGTCCTGGTTGCGCAGGGCCGCGTGGGCGGCGACGAGCGCCCCCATGGACTGGCCGCCGATGACGCACGGCTCCAGGCGCGCGCAGCGGCGCTGCTGCTCGATGACAGACACAAAGCTGTAGGTGTCGTCAACCTGGCGGCGGCGGCGGTGTTGTTTTGTTTGTGTGTTTGTGCGCGGAGGCTGCGCACTAACGGGACCGGCAGACAGCTGTGGAACGGCAGGGTTGAACGAGGCACCAAGCCAGCAAGGCAGGGTCATGCGCGCGCGGCTTCCCACCAGATCGTCAAAGCGGTTGATCAGGCAGCGCTCCCCCGGCTCCTGCGGGTGCGAGCGGCCGTGGCCGTGCGCGTCAAAGGTGTAGACCGCGACCCCCAGCTCGGCGATGTGCTGGAAGACTGCGGTGGTTTGCGCGTTGGGGTGGTGGGTGGGGTGGGGTGGGGCTCTTTGGCATGGGGGGCATCTTCACCCTCCGTGTAAGCTGTGTTACGAGCCACAATCATGCGACGGGGGCGCTGCCCCACCTGGCGCGTAGCGCCCCGAGTGCTCGCAGATGCCGTGGAGCCACAGCAGCGAGGCGGCGGGGGGCTTGCCGCCGGCGGGCAGGTACTCCACGCCAAGCATGTCCTGGCCGCGGCCGTTGGTCCAGCAGAACTCGGTGCACGTGGCGCGCGCCATGGCGGCACGCGGCCTGCGGCGGCGGGCGGCGGGCGGCGCGCGGGTCGGCGCGCAGCGGGCGCAGCGCAGCGGCGCGGCGGGTGCGCGGGTCGGCGTTCGCCCCTCCGGCCAGCAGCCCCAGGCGTCCTGCCCGCCAGGCTGCAACCACGGGCGTTTCCATGGCTACCCTGGCCGCCCAAAACGGCGGCTGGCACGCGGAAGGGGCTGGAGAGCGGCCTATTTGGGCACGTTCCGCGACCAACCGCGCTCACCGAGGCTCCTGCTGCTGGGTGCCGCTGCGCTTGCGGATGCCCACGGCGATCCTGTCACGCCCTGGATGCCTCGGGGTCGTTCGCCAGGCCGCTGCGGGGTGGCGAGGGTGGGCGGCCTCTCTGCGTGGGCCCAGCACCGCCCGCTGATGCATATATGTTGTGCAGGCGCGCAAGCAATATGTTTTGTGCTTGCTGCTGCCGCCAGGAGAACCCCCCGTTCTGGCGCCCGCGCGAGACACCGAGGCGGCACCGGCCCGCGATGTGGCGCCCGCCGGCCGGCGCTGGGCCACCGCACCTGACGCCGCCTCGACACTGCCCCGGGCGCGCCGCCGGCGTCAAATTGCGGCTCACACCGGTCTTTGCCCAATGGGAGCAAGCGCGCCTTGAGGGCACCGGGCCGCCTGTTTGACTGGCCGTCAAACGCGCCTGGCTTGCGCCGCTGCCCCTCTCAGCTCGTCCCCGTACGACTGCAAGCTTTGCACGCGAGCTTGCGTGGCAGACGCACCGCTTGCTGCTGCGCCGTGGCGCTTGCGTGATGAGTGAGAGTCGATTCGTACCTCAGTGTGGGATGGACTAGCCGCCAAGGCCAGCACTGGCCCGGTCCCAGGGCCGACTGGTCAGCATGGGGACGCCGGCGTGGCACAGGTGTCCATACAACCGGTGCATCGCGCAATGAGTGTTGCCCTGCCCGCCGGCGTGTCGGCGGCCGAACAGCTGCCAACGCGCGCTGCACCCAAATAGCAAGCGCAATCCCGGTCAGCTCAGACGTATGGGTCGATCGAGGCTATACCGAACGCACGGAGATGGCAGGGCTGGCCGCTAGGCGCGCGGGCGGGCTGTCAAGGACGGCCGACACCGGCCGCAGGCCCCTTCCGCGGCCACCCGCACGCCTGTCGATCCGCAGATGCGCAGCCGTTGCCGCATCAGGTGCGAAGGAGGCTGCCTCGCCGTGTGTCACTCGCCTCCGCCGCCGCGCCGCTGTCGCCGCGCGTGCGAATCCCGCTGCCGCTGCCGCCGCCGCCCGCTGCAACCGTACGCACCGCCAACGCCGCAGCGACGCGCCCCACGCGGTACGCTGTGATCGGCGCCGGCCTGGCGGGCCTCGCGACGGCCTACCACCTTTTGGTGCGTCGCCGCAGGGGCGCATTTGGCTCGTGCAGTGCCGCGCCGTCGCCGCCGGCACCGCTGCTGCCCCCGCGCTCAGCCTCCTCGCGCCGCCAGCCGCAGATTGAGCCGCGCGTCGCCGCGGCCTGGGAAACCGCAACCTGACGAAACCGCGACCCCGCAGGACCTCGCGCCGCCGGGTCACCCCCTGGAGGTGACGGTGGTCGACGCCGTCGGCATCGGCGCCGGCGGCTCGGGGGCGGCGGCGGGGCTGCTGCACCCCTTCACGCCCAAGGGCAAGGCGAGCGGGGTCGGGTCGGGGGCGCGGGGGGGTTGTGTGCCAAGGGGTTTGGGTCACATGCGAGCCAGGCGCGGCGGCTGGGATCAATCACGCAAGTGGCATTTGACAATGCATCGAAGCGCGCCGACATACCCCCCCCCCGGCACGCAGCTGCTGTGGCGCGCTGACGAGGCGATGCCCGAGGCCCTGAGGCTGCTGGAGGTGGCAGAGGCGGCCGCCGCCGCGTCGGGTGCGCCGTGCTGCGCTCGCGGCCTTTCGCATGCGTTGACCGTCCAAGCCTATGCCCCACATAGTGCTTTCTTCGCATCTTCGCTGCACATTGCGCACAAATGCATACGCTTGCCGGAGTTCAGTGGCTTGCCGCCCACCCCATGTACTGCGCCCCAAATGGCTTCACCGCAGGCGAGAGGGAGCCCATAGCCTGGCGCCACGGCATGCTGCGGCCGTCCGCCAGCCTAAAGCAGGCCGCTTCGTACCGCAGGATGTGGGGCGGCGGCGGCGGCGGTGGTGGCGGCGGCGGCGGCGGCGGCAGGGACAGTAGCAGCAGCGGCAGCAGCAGCAGCAACGGCGGCGGGGGCGGAGGCAGCGGCAGCAGCGGCAGCGGGGAGGGCGGCGGTGGCGGGGCCACCATGAAGGCGGTCTGCCTGGGCCCAGAGGCCGCGGCGCGGTTGGTGCCCGGCGTGCGGCTGCCCGCTGTGGAGGAGGCATCAGCGCTGGCGGCAGCGGCGGCGGTTCCGGCGGTCGCGGAGCAGGCGGCACCTGCCGCAGCGGGCGCAGGCAGGGGGCCGGGCCGGGCGCGGCGGCGAGGTCGCGACGGCGGCGGCGCAGAGCCGCCGAGCGCCGCCGACGCCGCCGAATGCGCCGCGCTGCACGTGCCCGGCGGCGCGACGCTGCACCCGGCGCGCTACATGCGCGCGCTCTGGGCGGCCTGCGCCGCCCGCGCCGCGGCGCGCGGGGACGGCAGCGCGGCGCGGCTCGAGGTGCGGGCGCTGTCCTCCGTAGCGCAGCTGCACGCCGGCCCCGGCGGGCCCTACAGCGGCGGCGTCGTCGTCGCGGCGGGCGCCGCCGTCGGCGCGCTGCGCGAGTTTGCGGCCGCGGCGCTGCCCCTCGACAACTGCCAGGGCTACACGATCGACATGGTGCCGCCGTCACCGGGTGACGCCGCGGGGGCGAGCGGCCCGGCGGGCGCCCCGCCACCGACGGCGGCGGCGGCGGCGTTCCCCGCGGCGGCGCCGAGCCTGCTGGGGACGCCTTACATCGCTTCCCAGGCCGGCCGGCTGCTGGTGGTCGGCGCCACCAAATCCCACGGCTGGCCGGCAGACCGAGCGCTGCGCGAGTGCGGGCGCGCGATCGACGCGGCGCCGTACGAAGCGGCGGCGGCGGGGGCGGCGGCGGCGCTCGCCGCGGGCGGCGGCGGCCCCGGCAGCAGCAGCGGCGGCGGCGGCGGCGGCGGCGGGAGAGAGGGGGAGGATGAGATCGTCGGTGCGATCTGGGATCTGCTGTCGGGCGGCGCGGCCTCGTGGCCGCCGCTGCTGACGTGGCGGCTGGGCGGCGTGCGCAGCGGCGTGCGCGCGCTGCCGCCGAGGACGCCGGCGGGGGCGGTGCCGCTGATGGGCCGGTGGCGCGGCGGCGGTGGCGGCGGCAGCAGCGGCGGCGCCAGCGGCCAGAGCAGCAGCAGCGGCCAGAGCGGCGGCGACGGAGAGAGCGGCAGCAGCGGAGAAAGCAGCAGCAGCGGAGAAAGCGGCGGCAGCGGCGGCAGCGGCGGAGCGCAGCCCCCCCCTACCTGGGTGTATTTGGGCCTCGGCGCCAGGGGCCTGGTGTACCACGCCTGGCTGGGGCGCTGCGCCGCGCGCGCCGCGCTGACCGGCGACGAGGCCCACCTGCCGCCGGAGACGCGCGCGTGGCTGCGGGAGCTGTAATGGGGCTGGGCTGGATCGGACTTGGCAGGGCGGCGGGCGGCGGCGGCGGCGGTCTGGCAGCTGCCGGCGTGCCGCCGCACCTCACTTTGCTCGATCGATCGGGTTCCGGACCAGCACCATTGACAAAAACTAGGAAACACAGACAGATCCGCGCGATCACGAGCTGCGAGGGATCGAAAGGGCCGCGGGACAGCATGGGCGGCTCAACCGGCTCAACCGCTCTCGCTTCGTCTAGTAGCGGCGTCTCTGCCACCACACAAGCGATCTTGGGCGTGGCGGGGCTCTCGCTGCTCGTGTTCGCGGCGTGGTTTGCGTCGCTCGTCCTGCGCGCGCTGCTCGCGCTGCTGCCCCGGTGAGCGCGCACGCCCGCCGCCCCGCAGCCGCGCAAAGCCGCCGCCGTTTGCACAGGCCGCTGCTGTTCACGCACACAGCGAACGGGACCGCTGACCAGCCGCCGCCGCCGCCCGCACGCCGCTCCTGCGCGCCCGCCCGCCCCGCAGGCGCGCCAAGCCCGCAGCCAAGGCCTCGGTGCCGGCCGCCGCCCCCAGGTGCGCCCGCGTGCGCACGCATCCTCCCCCAGCTCAAATCGAGTACGCTTCCAGAGCGGCCTCAAATGCCTTGGGCTTTCGTGATTGTTTGACTGAAACCACGCCTCCCGCAATCGAGCCTCGGCTGAGCGACTGCCGCCCCCCCCGCCCCCACACACACCCGCCCCCCTCCTCGACGCGCCCGCCCCGCGCAGCGCCGCGCCCGCGGCCGCGGCCTCGACCGTGCAGCGCAGGCCGGACCTCAAAACCCTCATCCGCGAGAGCAAGGCGGCAGCAAAGAGGTGCGGGCCGCGCGCTGCCCGGGCCACCGGCGGCGGCGGCAACCGCAGCCAACCGCTCCCGCTCTGTCCAGCCTTCGGCAAGCTCTGCGAATGCTTTTGCCCGCCTTCGACAGCGAATGGCCCAATTAAACACCTCCCCTCCCAACCTCAGCGCTCACAAGAAGGACGCCAAGGCCGCCCAAACCAGGCTCCCCCAAAAAGGCCCCAAACCAAAATACCCCCACCCCCTCAAACTGCTCCCCCCAGCTCGCACACCAAGGAGGACGCCAGGGCCCACCACGCGCTGTTCCTCACCAGCCTCAAGGGCCACGGCGACGCAATCAACGGCGTGGGCTGGTGGGGGGGGGCGCCTTTTTTGGAGGGGGGAGGGGCGCGGTCAAATCCCGGGCAGTGAAGCATTTGGGGGTCGGCGCTGTTCATCGGGGGGTGCCAGCTTCAGCCCCGGGAGGGCGGCCAACCAAAGCGTCCCCAACCGAATCTCACCCCACCCCCCAACGACCCGCGCCAAAAGGACCCCAAGTTCAGATGGTGGGGGGGGGGTCTTTTAGGGGGGGGGGCAGGGGTGTCGTGATTGGGGGCGGTAGGGGGTTTGGGGGGCTTGCTGGTTAGTTGACCCCCCGCCCCGCCAGGACCCCAAGTTTAGATGGTGGGGGGCGTTTGGGGGTTAGGGAGAAGTCAAGGGTTGGGGGCTTACTGGATTAAAAGCCGGAAGGACCCCAAGTTCAGATGGTGGGGGGCGGTTAGGGTTTGGGGGGGGACAGGACCTGAGCAACCCTAAACCCTGCGCCCGCCCCGGACACCCCCACCCCAAAAAGGATCCGCACGCCGCAGCCGGCGCTGGCCTGCGGCTTTGGCAACAACCCGGGAGAGGTCGTGGCGGTGCTTAGGGGTGGGCGAAAAGGGGGGGTGTGGCGGTTTTGGCGCTCTGTTTGGCCTGCCGGGGCTGGCGTTTGCCCGCTGCGGCGGCCGGGCTGTCCGGGGGATTGGGGGCATTGGGGGCCGCCGTCCGCCGCCGCAACGCTGCGAGGAAGCCGCCACTTGCGCGCCGTCCGGGGCCTGCTTAGTCAAACCAGAAGAGCAACGGCTGCTGACAACCCCAACCCCCTTGAAAACGCACCCCCCCCAAAAAAACCTCCTCCAGACATACCCGAGATGGCGCGCCTGGTGCAGTACGCGCCCACAAAGGGCGCCGGCGGGGGCGGCGCGGTGACGTTTGCGCAGCAGTGGGAGGGTGGGCGCCTTTTTGGGGGGTTGGGGGCGTTTGGTTGCTGCGCAGTTGGTCGTTGCAAAATGGCCCTCTTTCTGCTGGGAACCTCCCCCATCCCCCCAAACCCACCGCAAACCCCACCCCCCACCCCCACCCAACCCCCAAACGTCAACCCCCAAACCCCAAACCCACCCACCCCAAAAAAACAGTCCCCAGGGCGCTGGACCGGGACCCCCTGCTGGAGGCGGTGATAGTGCCTGGGGTGAGGCGGTCTGATGCGCGTGATCTGCGCGCGATCTGATGTGCGATCTGCGTTGTTGATCACACACTGATGCGCAAGCAGCAGCCCGAAAATGGTGCAAAGCACAGAACACCTCACAAAAACCCTAAGCCCATGTTACGCCGCCAACTTACTGACCTCCCCCCCCCCAGGCCCAGAGCAGCACCGGCGGCTTTGCCGCGCTGCTCTCCCCCAAGCGCTTTGGGCGCGTATACTCCCTGGCTGGGGGGCGGCAGCTGGGGGCCTTTGAGCCCAACAGCCTCGAAAACCAGTGAGGCCCCTGCCTGTCCCCGATTGTTTCCCTTTCTGCTTGCTTTTGCCCTTGTATGGCCCGTGCCCGCTTGCCAATGGGGGGTCATGTGGGCCAAACAGCCCCCAAAACCAGTGGGCCCCCCACCTTCCGCCCCTCAAAACTCGAACAAACACCCCCCCTCCCCCAAAAAAACCGCCAGCGCCCTGGCCGTCTCCCCCGGCGGCCGCTTCCTGGCAGTTGCCTCCTTCACCTCTGACGTCAAGGCGCGCCCCCTTGCTTTCCTTTCTTTGGGGGTCTGCTTTGAGCACGTTTTTGTGTGTGCGTGTTTGCGTTTGCGGGCTTGTGGTGCTGCCAGGGCAGTTGCCTCCTTCACCTCTGACGTCAAGGCGCGCCTCCTTACTTTCCTTTCTTTGGGGGTCTGCTTTGAGCACGTTTTTGTGTGTGCGTGTTTGAGTTTGCGGGCTTGTGGTGCTGCCAGGGCAGTTGCCTCCTTCACCTCTGACGTCAAGGCGCGCCTCCTTACTTTCCTTTCTTTGGGGGGCGGCTTTGAGCACGTTTTTGTGTGTGCGTGTTTGCGTTTGCGGGCTTGTGGTGCTGCCAGGGCAGTTGCCTCCTTCACCTCTGACGTCAAGGCGCGCCCCCTTTTGCCCTTCTTTGGGGGGCGGCTTTGAGCAATGGGTGGCTTTCTTTTGGGGCGGCTTGGACCTGTTAATGGCCTGAGCGACTCTTTTGGGGAGGGGGGGCTTTTGCGTGTCCGTGCCAACCGCCGACAAGCGCCCTTTGAGACACGCCCCCTCTTCAATCGAGCCCCCCTCCCCCTCTTCAATCCAGCCCCCCTCCCCCTCTTCAATCCAGCCCCCCTCCCCCTCCTTATCCACCCCCCCCGGACCCCCCCCGCGCAGGTTTGGGAGATTGAGTGGGGCCGCGACGGCTTCAAGGGCCTGGCGCGCGCAATGGACCTCAAGGGACACTCGCGCAAGGTGGGGGGTGCTGTTTGTTTTTGGCTGCGAAGTTTATTTTGCTGCTTCTGCTTCTGCCTCTGGTAGCGGGCTGTGCCACAGTACAGCGACTGGCGAGCTGACAACCTCCCCCACCCCCCCACACCCTCCCAAAACCCCCAACACCCCCCCAAACCCCCACAACACCCCCCACAACAACCCCCCAAACCCTCCCCCCCCCCAAAGGTGATGTGCGCGGCCATATCCCCCGACGGCACGCGCGCCGCGACGGCGTCGGAGGACGGCACCCTCCGCGTCTGGAAGCTGGACGTGCGGTACGCCCTGCAGGTGGGTGGGGGGGGGGTGTAACGGGGGGGGGGGTGAACCCCACCGTCGTTGAAGAATGGAGAGGCTATTGCGATTGCAGTTGTCCCTGGTTGTGGTTTTGGGCGGTGTTGTTTTGCTTCCCGGGACGCTCGCTGCGCTGTTGTGCTGCTTTGCAGCCTGCGGTTTGCACCACGCAGCAGCAGCCAGAGATGGCAACCCTGGCCTGATCGCAAAACCGAAACCGCCCCCAACCCCACGAAAACCGCACGAAGCAACAACCGGGACCCCTCCTCACCCCCCCCCCACCCCCCCAGGAGGACCCCAAAACGCTGCTGACTGTGCCGCTGGAGTCTCTGGGGCTGAAGGAGGGCCGCGCCTTCGAAAAGATGGCATGGGGTCCCGACGGCACCATAGCGGCCGTGTCCGGCGGGCACATCCACTTCGTGGTGGCCTCCAGCGGCCGGCTGCTCGAGACGCTGCACGCGCACGACGGGCGCGTCGCGTGCGTCGCGTGGGCGCCGGCGCTGCTGGACGTCGGCGGCGGGGAGCGGCGGGCGGTGCTGGCGTCGTGCAGCGGCGACGGGAGGGCCCGCATTTGGCGCAGCCCGCGGGGGGAGAGCTGAGGCGGCGGGGCGGGCGGCGGCGTGAGGGCCTGGGCGGGGGCGGCGGCGCCGCGCTGCGGTGCGGCCTGGGCTGCGCTGCGCATGCTGAGCGCGACGCCTGCGGCGGCTGTTACGTGCCAGCGGCCGTTTGGGGAGGTAATCAAGTGTTTCAATACATTGTGAAGTTTCCGGGTTGTTGCAGGCAGCGGAAGGGGCGCATAAGAAGGGAGCGGCGGCGCTGCACTTCAAACGCGGCAGCGATCGAGCGGTGGCGCCACTCACCGGGTGACGACACAGCGCGCCCGGGCGCAATGAAGGCCGCCCGGGTGGGTGCCGCGCGGCTGAATTGGCTTTTGGCGCGCCCCATTGCCCATCTCACTCACCTGATCGGCAAGGAGGAGGCCCGATGTTCACGCGGCGACCCAGGGGACCCCCGCGCGACCTCGCAATCCCCTGGAGGATGCCGCCAACGCAATGCCTGCGCCAAAGAGTCGCCCCACTGAGCGCCGGCCGCGGCAGCGGCAGCGGCGCCGACGGCAGCGGCAGCGGCAGCGGCGAGGGGCGGGGCGGGAGCAGCGGCGCCGGCGGGGACGACGCATTCATGTCCGCAGCGCTGGCAGAGGCCGTGGGTTTGGTGCGGCGCGCGCAGGTGGGTGTGCGCTGCTGGCCGCCGACAAAGCGCTGCCTGCCCTCGCATCTGATGTGTCGTTTCCGTGCTTCTGGTGTGGGTGCGTGCCAGCGGGCGCGAGGCGCCCCTGCGCCTGAGTGCGTGCACCCCAGCCAGAGCACCCCAGCCAATGCCCCAAACCCCCCACCCAGGAGCTGGCAGCGCAGCAGGCGCGCAGCGAGCTCATGCAAAGCTGGCAGGCTGACGGCGGCGGCGCGGCAAGCGGCGGCGGCAGCGGCGGCGGCGGCGGCGGCGGCGGCGGCACGCCGCCCCCCGCGGCGTCGCGAGAGGCTGTGGCGGCGTTCCTATTGGAGCAAGGGCTGGCGGCCGCCGACGCCGCGCGGCTGGCAGAGGCGATCACAGACGGCGGCGCCTTCAGCGGCGGCGGCGGCGGCGGCGCCTGGAGCGGCGGCGGCGGCGGCGGGTCCGAGGCGGCTGCGCGCGGGGGGGCGCCCTCGCTGGCGCAGCTCGAGGCGAAGTGGGCCGGCCTGCGGAGGGTGCTGCCTGACGCCGACGTCGCCTCGATGGTGGGCGCTTTGTTGAGTCATCGGGGATGCCTTTTGCTGCTCTGTTGCTTTTGGGCTGGCACGGGGGCAAAGTACTGGCCGGGAGGTCGAGTGCGGGAGGGGCGGGGGCAGCTCCCAATCGCTGTTACCACCGGCCGCAAATGCCAATTGGCTGTATTATATATATCCACTACGCAAACCGCGAAAACCAACGCCCCCAGGTGCTGCGGGAGCCCGCCCTGCTGGGCGCGACCAGCGGCGAGCTTGTGGGGGCGGTGGTGGCGCTGGTGGCGGCTTTCCCCTCGGTGGACGTGCAGGCCATGGCGGAGGCGCGGCCGGCGCTGCTGCTGCTGAGGGTGGGCCGGGGGGTTGGGGCGGCTGCCGTGTGGGCGTTGGGCGCGCGTGTGCGCGCGTGCGTGGGATGTGCGCGGTCGCCGCGTGGGTTGTGTGAGTACACGCACAGAAAACCATGGTGCATTCGGTGCCGAGTGCGAAAGGAAACTGCCGGTGTGTCGCAAAGAAAACTGCCAAGTGTGAAAACCAAAGGACCTCCCAGAGCGCTGCGAGCGCGTGGTGGCCAAGCTGGTGGAGCTGCACCCCTCGGGGGACAGGGACGTGGTCGCGGGTGCGGGGGGGGGGGAGTTTGGGGGGCATTGGGGGGGAGTGGGGAGGGAGGTGGCCGCGGGTGCGAGGTCGCGGGTGCGTGGGGGGGGCATTTGGGGGGGCATTGGGGGGAGGGGGTGAAGCGGGGCAGGGGGGAGGCCGTTGTGGATTGGGGGGGGGGAGGGCAATGGACTGAAAACAACTGAAAGGAAGTTTGTTGAGCCCCCCAAGCCCCCCACACAAACGAGGATCGAGCATTCATCTGAGCCCTCAACTCTCCCCCCCAAACAAATGAAAAACTGAGCCCTCAACACACACACGCCCCAAAATACACCAATGACCCACCAAAAGGCGTCATCGAGGAGAACCCCGAGCTGCTGGTGCGCATGGATTACTACATGGCCGCGCGCCTGCTGGACGAACTGCCCGTGGAGCTGCAAAACGTGGGCGTTTTTCTTGGGGGGGGGGGCGAGGGGCGTTTGACCGGGCGTTGACCGGGCGTGGAGGGGGCTTTGACCATGGTTGAGGGGGAGTTGGCCGGGCGCAAGGCTTGCCAAGCCGCGCACGTGCCGAGTGGTGCGCTGGTTGGGCGCTTGCCCCCGCCTTTCCCACCCCATGCGCACAACCCGCCACCCTCCCAAGCACATGCATACACCAAAACAGCCTCACAACCGAGCGCCTCCCCCCAAAACATACCCCAGATGTTCCTGCCGCCGGGGGACACCGGCCTCAGCTGGCTCTACAAGTACTACAGCAAGAAAAAGGGCAGCTGAAAGAGCGCAGGCAGCAGACAGTTTTTCCAATGACGACGCTGATTCATTCAGCTGCCGCGGCTGCCCCCCACCAGCCGAGCTTGGGACACATGAGCGCCCCCCTGCTTGCTGCAGCAACAACCTGCCGTGCCCACCGGATGTAAAACCAAACGGCAAACGCGCCCAAAGAACAGCCCGAGCAGGCTTGCAAGCTCCTTCACTTCTGTTTACATCGTTGCTGGGGACTCGGCTCACGCACTCGGGCAGCGGCTAGGGCCCACCACCACCGCTGCCGCCGCCGCCGCCGCCGAGCGCCGCCGCAGCCGCCGCCACCGCCGCCCGCGCCGCCCTCCGCTCCGCGCGCGCAAGCAGCTCCTCCCGTATCGCCTCCTCGTCTGCCGCTGCCAGCCCGCAGCCCCTGAAGTCCGCCGCCACCAGCGGCGTGCCGCCCTCCCGCACCGCCACAACGAGCGGCGCGCCCGCCGCGCCGCCCAGCGCGTTGCCGCTCGCGTCGAGCTGCGACAGCGACCGCGCCGACCGCAGCGCCGCGGCGAGCGGCGCGGCGAGCGCGGGGCCGGCGCCGTTGGCGGCGATGCACAGCCGCTCGAGCGGCGCGCAGCCGGGCGCCGCGCCCGCCGCCGCCTCGGGCGGCCGCATCGCGTCCAGTATGGCCCTGCAGCCCGCGTCCCCCAGCCGGTTGAGCCGCACGTTGAGCGCCACCAGCCCCCGCGCGGCGCGCAGCGCTCGGCCCAGCGCGCGCCCCGCCTCGGAGTGGAGGCGGTTGTTGCTGAGGTCCAGGACGGCGAGGGGGCTCGACGCGTCGAGCACGCGCGCCAGCGCGCGCGCGCCCCTGTCGGAGATCTGCCGGATCGTCGGGGTTGGTTTGTTTGGGGGTGGGGTGTTGGCGGGAGGGGTGGCTGCGGGCGTGCTGCACTGTGTGCGCTGCTGTGGTCCGCGCCTGCGCGGATCACGACTGGCAATGCAGCTCTATCACTGAAAAGCTGGCGCAACGGCAGCTGCGCGAGCGCCCTTGCAAACGCAAAAGCCAAGCCCCGCCTTGTTGTGCGACAGGTCGAGGTGGGTGACCGAAATGTTGTCCGCCAGCCCGCTGGCCAGCATCAGCGCCCTCTCGTCATCCAGGTCGTTGCACGAGAGGTCCAGGTGCACCAGCGCCTCGGACTGCGCGAGCGCGCGCGCGAGTCAGCGGCAGTCCGCCAGCTGCATGCCGAGGAGGGAGCGGTCGTAGTCCATCCCGAGGCGGCGCGCGCCGTAGCGCAGCGACAGCGAGGCGGGCGCGCTGCCGGGGGGGGGGGTTCATCATGCATGGGGGCATGGCAGGCGATCGGGGTGGCGGTCCATTCGGCGCGCCTGGGCTTGATCTCGCAGGCTTGCACGGTTTGGGGCGGTGCGCGTTTCCACCCAATCCACGCATGCTTGCCCCCCCCCGGGGCACCCCATCCATCCTCACGTGCCCATGGCGTCGAAAACGACCTGGGGGTCCAGCCTGGAGGGCAGCTGCCCCGCGCGCACGGCGCGGACGAAGCGGCGGGAGAAGGTCATCAGCCGCCGCAGCGCGAGCAGCTCGCCGCCGCCGCCGCCGCCGCCGCCGTCCGTGCCTTCCCGGCTCGCGCCCCCCGCGGCTGCCACTGGCTCGAACCTGTGCGGGGCTCGGCGGCGGGAGGGGCGTGGTGAACTGCAGAGCGGCGCTCCTGCACCGTTGCGGCCGTCCACCTGCAGACCGACTGCTGACTATCTCTCGACTTACTACCCCCCCCGCCGCCCCCCACCCACGTTTCCAGAGCCTCCTGCAGGTGCCGCTCAAAGTAGAGCTGCTTCCACGACCGCCCGTGCGGCGCGGGGTCGCAGTTGCGCCACCGCGCACTGGCGCGGCGCTGCCAGTAGTCCTCGTCGGCAATCAGCTGCAGCGGTTGGGGTTTGGGTGTTGGGGGGCATTTGCTTGCCGGCTTGCAGTGCGGCGCAATTGCTGCGCTGGCAGTGTACACAGCCAACCGCTGCCGGCGCCCCAAAGCCCAAGCCCGCCCAGCTGCCGGCGCTGGCGGCGATGGAGCAGCCCTCCACGTCCCCCGCCCCCACCCCCCAGGCCCAGGCCACCCCACCGTGCCGACCAGCTCCAGGGGCAGGTCGAGGGCCAGCCCCTCCACCACGCGGCGGCGCAGCTCCTCGGGCAGCCGCGCCACGCCGGGGTGCGCCTCAAACGCGCCGCTCACGGCGCGGACGCACAGGTCCTGTTGGGGAGGAGGGGGCGGGTCAACGCACAGCCGCTGGGCGTTGGCGTGCGGCGAGCAGCAGCGGCGCTTGCAGCGGCCGCAGCGGCCGCGGCCGCATCGCTGCAGAGGGCGCGATCGCCCACCTGCAGGGGCCCCACGAGCACGGGCCCCGCCATGGTCGTTCGGGGGCTCGTCTGCTCGCGGGGAGGCCGTCAAGCGCGGTCAAATCTGACCGCGGGCGCAGAGGAGCTTTGGTCGATTATGGAGATTGCTTGCTTGTGTGGATCTCTGATGGTGATAGGCCTGGGTCGAGCAAGCCGCTGCTCGTGGGCGTCGGCTGCGCAGCACGCACCGGCGGCGCGCGTGCTGTGTCGGTGCTCCAGGTGATCGATCAACTTGGGGCAGCAGGGAAACTCGTCAAGCTTCCTCCCTTCAGTGGATTGATGTCATGATCATCATGCTGCAGGCCCCGTGATGTTGACGCTGTGGTGGCTGGTGCCGCGCCAAGCAGCAGCGGCGCCAAAAGCGCGGCGACCGCCGACCGCCCCCCACAACCCCCGGGGACCGCCCGGCAGCCCACCCCCTTCCCTTTCCAAATCCTAAACGATGGAGAACCCTCGAGTCTACTTCGACGTCGCGATTGGCGGCGAGGCCGCGGGCCGAATCGTGATGGAGCTGCGCACGGACGTGGCCCCGCGCACGGCGGAGAACTTTAGGGCCCTCTGCACGGGCGAGGCGGGCGTCGGGAGGTGCGGCAAGCGCCTGCACTTCAAGGGCTGCTCCTTCCACCGCATCATCCCCGGCTTCATGTGCCAGGGAGGCGACTTTGAGCGCGGCAACGGCACCGGCGGCGAGTCCATCTACGGAGAGGTGCGTTGGGGGCGCGGTCTGGCGGCCGCGGGCCCCGGCGGGGCCGCGGCGGGGGCGGCGGCGGCAGGGCGGCGCGCTGCTCGGCGAGCGCGGCGCGCTGCTTCCATCCCGCCCGCTGCCCGCAGCGGCACTTTCCCCCCGCCCCCAGCCCTGCCCTGCCCGCATGGGCCCTGCCGCGGCCGCCGATCTGCGCCCCACCCCCTCAACGCCCCCCTTTCCCAGACCTTTGCGGATGAGAACTTTGTGCTGCGCCACGACGCGCCGGGCGTGCTGAGCATGGCCAACGCCGGGCCCGACACCAACGGCAGCCAGTTCTTCCTCTGCCTGGCGCCCTGCTCCTGGCTGGACAACAAGCACGGTGAGCCCCACCTTTTAGCATGCGTTGCATGCCGCCGCTGCCGCCGCCATCACGCAGGCCGGTGTGTGTCGAGCGCCGCCGCACCGCTGCCCCTCGCCTGCACCAACGGCCACGCCCAACCCCCAAACTTGCGCCCCGCCGCAGTCGTCTTTGGCCGTGTGGTGGAGGGCATGTCAGTGGCCAAGCGCATGGAGTCCATGGGCTCCAAATCCGGCCGCACCAGCCGCCCGGTTTCGATCTTGGACTGCGGGCAGCTGCCCGGCCGCCTCGAGACGCTGGCGCGGCTGCGGCAGGAGAAGGAGGAGGCGGAGAAGCTGAAGCAGGGGCCGGTGGCGGTCGACCCTGATGAGGAGTCGCGGCAGCGGCTGCAGCGCATCAAGGGGCTGCAGGGCGGCGGCAAGGGCGGCGCCGCTGCCGCGGCAGCGGCGGCGCCGGACGGCGGCGACGGCGACGGCCAGGCCGGCGAGCGGCAGCCGAAGCGGCGGCGCGGGGGCGAGGGGGAGGAGGCGGCGGCCCCCGAGGCGGCTGGCGGGGACGAGGAGGAGGCCGAGGAGGGCGGCGCCGGCGCCGGCGACGGCAGCGTCGCGGACCCTTTTGCGGGCCTGTCTGCCCGCCAGCGCAAGCTCATGGAGCTGCGCTCCAAGCTGCAGCAGTGCCGCAAGGCCAACGAGCACGCCGTCATCGCCGAGCGCAAGCGCATGCAGGTGGGGGGGGGGCTGCGGCGGTGCAGCGCGCGTGGCGCGTCTCAAGCACTGCGCGCATAGGTTCGTCTCACCTGCCGCAATTGACCCGCCCAGCAGCAATGCATACAAGCTGCCTGCCGTCGACTCAGCTGCCCCCCCAATCTTCTCCACCACCCGCAGCGCGCCAAGGGCCTTGACGGCGACGACGCCAACGACGGCTCCGCGGGCGCCAAGCGCAAGTGGTTTGAGGAGCAGCAGAAGAAGCGGGGCGAGGAGCTGCAGCGGCTGGGGCTGGACCCGTCAAAGGCATTCATGCTGGAGAGCGCAGAGGTGGCGGCGGCAAAGGCGAAGAAGCAGGCGCGCGGTGTTTTGGGGCTGGGGTGGGGGGTGGAGAGGGCTGGCACTCCACGGCCAACCCACGGAGGCAAGCCTCGGCTGCACGCACCTGAGCGCACCCACAAGCGCACACGCCGCGCGCCCACTCGCACGCCCCCAACCGCCGCAAACCGCCGCGCCCCCCCGCCCGCTGCTCTTACCCCCCCCCCCAGGAGAAGCAGGAGACGCCGTTTGGGTGGGACTCCTTCAACTCCAAGTCCCTCTACAACGCCTACCAGAAGAGGGCCGACCGCATGCAGCCCGACCTGGAGGCGTACCGCGAGGCGAAGGAGAAGCGGCCAGAGGTGGCGGGGGAGGCGGACCCACTCGAGTACGGCCGCGCCGCCGAGGTGGGAGGCTTTTTGGGTGGGGGGGGGAGAGTTGTTGTGGGGGCTGCCCCCGCTGGGGGCGCGCTCGGTTGCTGCCGGGGGTTGGGGGGTGGCAGAAGGGCGGGGCGGCGCCTGCAACCCTGGCAGCCATGTTGCCCTGCACACAATTTCCCCCTCAACCTCCCAGAAGCTTCCCTCCAAAGCCCCCCCCCCCCAAAACTCGCCCCCCCCCAAACCTCTCTGCCCCAAACCTCCCCCCATAACCTTCCAAACCCCCTTCCAAAACCTCCCCCCCAACCCCCAGGTCGGCGAGGAGGGCGTGGACCGGATGGTGGCGGAGCTCAACGAGACCGCCGGCCGCCGCGCGCAGTACAGCCGCCGCCGCGCCGCCCGCGCCGACGACGACGTGGACTTCATCAACCCCCGCAACGCGCACTTCAACAAGAAGATCGAGCGCGCGTTTGGGTCGGTCACGCAGGACATCAAGGCGGCGCTGGAGCGGGGGACGGCGTAGGGAGGGAGTCGGGGCGGCGCGCGCGGCGCGCGGCGCGCAGGCGCGGCCGCGCGGCGTGCGTTACCGTCGAGGTGCGTCGGGGTTTGGGGGCGTTGGGAGTTTTTTGGGGGGGTTGGGGCGGGGGCAGAGTGCGTGCGAGTTGCACGCCGGCCTGGCCAGTCGTTTGGGGTGGCGGGTGGGCGCAGATCGATCGCCATTTGGCCGAGCCACGCACAGAAAGCACCTGTGCGGCGGTGGTAAAACCGTAGAGAAGGTATAAACTCAAAACGGCGCGCCTCGCGGCGTGATGGCGGAGAGCAGAAAACGGCCCACCGCGGCCGGACGCGCGCCCCCAAACGGGGCCGGCGCCGCGAGAGCGGTGGGCGCCGGTCAGATACGGGCGCAACAACATCCAGGCCCTGGGCAGCTGCCCCTTTTGGCCTTGTTTTGCAAGTTGAATAGTACTGAAACCTTCCCCTCGCCCCCTCGACCTCCCCGGTTTTGACCTCGCAGGCCGGCCTGTTTGAGAACCGAGATGCGGCGGCGGCTCTAGTCCTGCGGCCGCGCATCTGCTGCCTGTTGTACCTGCGGGAACGACTGGATCCCGTTGCTGTAAAGCATACCTATTTGGGCCTGTTGAGCTGGTCAGCTGGCCGGGGGCGGGGGCGGTCGCAGCACGCAGCTGCACGCTGCGCGCGGCGCCGGAGCATCGAGGGATGATTGCGCGTCGCTCCCTGAGTATGATTGTTTTCCACCACGTCAAAAACCGATCCAATTCCACAGCAACGTTCTGACCGGCCCACGCGCCAAAAACGATCTGGGGGCGCGATCTGGAGCGCTGTGAACCGCCTGAATGGCTCGGGAAACTATAGGAAGCTGCAATACAACGCAATAAGCCAGCCGCGATGCTGAGCAGCGACCTGGTGCGTCGCCAGCGCGGCCCGCCCGCGGGTCCCGTGCTCTTCAGCGGCCTTTGCAGGGCGTAAAAGGCGCAGCAGCATGCGCGCATGCGATCGGGTGCCCGCGCCCTGGCAGCGGCAGCCGCGCGCGCGCGCACCGCTGCTTTGGCCCGCCTCCCGAGCGCACCGCTCCGCCGCCGCCCCCTATTTATCCCCCCAGGCCGTCCGCGCCGAGGAGCTGGCGCTCATGTGCCTCTCCGCCGCGCTCGTCGTGCCGCCCGGCAGCGACGCCGGCTGGGGCGTGGGGTTTGACAGCCAGACGGCGCAGGCGCAGCTGGCGGACTTTTTGCTGGAAGAGCTGCTGGTGCGCCCGTTGACCACGGAGATGCGGCATCTCAAGCCCAATTATTGCGCTGCGGTGCCCCTGACCTGCTGCCTGGTGCAGCAGCCGTGGCGGCGGCAGCACAAGGCTGGCTGGCCCCCCTGACCCGTTCTGACTTCTGAGCCCCCCTCATAAGTCGACATCGAGCGATACGCTGCTGGGATCAACAAAGCCCCCCCGCACCCTGCAGGACGACGCGTCCCCCTGCTACACCCCCCTCGGCGATCTGGTGGTGGCCCTGCACCGCCGCCTCGGGCGCGCGGGGGCGGTGCTGTCGGTGTCGATGCTCACCACCCTGGGGGTGAGGCCGGCCGGTCCTGCACTGCTGGGTTGCTCACCGCACACCCGTTTGGGGGGCAAGGGGGCTGCGGAATCCCAGCAGCACCGAGACTGCCGGGCAGCAGGAGGGGTGTGGCAGCCCAGCAGCTGCCGACCACCTGGCTGAGTACCCCCCGTGTTTGAAAACGCGCCCCCCCCTTCTTGCAGACGGTCGTGGCCCCTGATGACGTCGGCAACATCTTCGACAGCTTCCAGTGGGTGGAAGCTGGGTGGAAGCCGGGTGGAAGCCGGGTGGAAGCCGGGTGGAAGCCGGGTGGAAGCTGGGTGGAAGCCGGGTTGCAGCTTGGGGGATTGGAATGCGGCCGCCAGCACGGCCCCCTCCCACCCAAGGCCAGCGGCTCAACCAGCCAACCCATCCGCCCCCCCCTCCCTGCTGCACCCCACCCCCCCCAAAAAGGTCGCTGCTGGTGACGTGCGGTACCGCGCCGGCAGACGTCACAGTGCAATGCATCGGTGCGTGGCTGCGGCTGCGGCGGCCCCCCGCGCTTGCGCCCTTGCGGCATCGGGTTTTCGACCCGTAGCCGTCCTGCTGTTGCCCTCCAACTCCTGCCCTTCCAATGTCTTCAGAGCTCTCAGGCCTCTGCCTCGTCAGCACATTGCCATGTTCAAACCCTTTGCCCTTCCAACCGCTCCCCACCGTCCCGCAGCCGGCATCGACCCCTTCAGCGTGCTGGGGATGTTCATCCGCCGCGCCTGCGCCGCATTCAAAAACGACTCCTGCGAGGTGGGCGGTCCTGGGGTATGGGTGGTCTTTTGCTACATCAACATGTGGGCCGCGGCCGCAGCGGCGCAGCGCGGGGCGCTCCCTTTCGAGGCCAGCCGCTCGCCGCCGCCCGCGCCGCCCCTGTGACGCTGCAGCCGCTCCCGTCGCCCTCTCAATCCCCCTCCCTCCGCTCCCCGCGCCGCGCCCCGTCCCCGTCCCTTCCCCTCCGCCAGGGCCGCGCCGACCTCGTCTCGCGCCTGCACGCGTCGCTGCGGCACGCGCGCGCCTGCGTGGCGGGAGCGATCGAGGCGGGCGCGCGGCAGCAGCAGCAGCAGCAGCAGCAGCAGCAGCAGCAGCAGCAGCAGCAGCAGCAGCAGCGGGAGGGGCCGTCCGGAGGCGCCGCGGGCGCGCCGCTTTGGGACCCCGAGGTTCTCCGCGCCCTGGCGCAGTCCCACGCAGTCATCGACGCCGGCGTGCGGCGGGCGGAGCAGGCGCTCGCCGAGGCAGAGGAGGAGTTTGGGTTCGCCGGCGGCGGCGGCGGCGGCGGCGGCGGCGCGGCAGGCGACCCTTTTGCCGCCTCGCCAAGCGGCGGCGGCGGCGGCGGCGGCGGCGGCGGCGGCGGAGGGGGGCAGGAGGAGGGAGGGCCCGCGCCCGCGCTGAGGGGCGGCGACCATTTGTCGACCTACCTGCTGCGGCGCCTGGCGAACGCGCAGTTGCGCCCCGCCGGCTGCCCGCCGCCGGCGCCGGCGCCGCTGCCGCCGCTGTGGGGCGGCGGCGGCGAGGCCGACGGCAGCGGCGGCGGCGGCGGCGGTGCGGCGGGGGACGACCCCGCGGAAGCTGCCGCGGCGCTGCGGAAGCTGCGGGGTCAGCTCCCCCAGCTTCGTTATTTGGAGCTGGTCGAGGCCATAAAGTCAAAGGATGCCACAGCGGCGGTCGACGCGCTCCACAGCTACTTCGATTGCGCAGCCGCGGGCGGCGGCGGCGGCGGCGGCGGCGCGGCGGGGGCAGCGGCGGCGGCGGCGGCGGCGATGGCCGCGGGGGGCGGGGAGGCGGCCAAGGGTGCGGGGCTGCGCGATGCGCGCGCCTGGGCCCGTCTGATGCATGCATGAGGGCTGCGCCCCGCACTGCGCACTCCCAGTGCCTCTCTGCGCCCCGCCTTGTTCCAATCACTCTGCCCGCGGGGCGCGGGGATCAGCCCCTGCCAACCCGATTCATGATGCAAAAGCCAACCAGCACCCTTTCCCCCCTCATCCCAGGCCGCTGCCAGAGCGCCCTCCTGAGCCTCAGCGCAGCCCACGCCGACCTCGGCAACGCGCCCGAGGCGGCGCGCGCGCTGCAGGAGGCGCTGCGCGTGGCGCAGCAGCAGGGGGACTCGTGGGCGCTGCTGCACTCGCTGGCGGCGATGTGCCGCGTGCTCATGCTGACAGAGGGCGTCGGGGGCGCGGCCGCCGGCGGGGACGGCGACGGCGGCGGCGGCGGCGGCGAGGGGGCGGCCGCGGGGGGGCTCGACCTTTCGGCGGCGAAGGAGCAGCAGCAGGCGCTGGAGCTTCTAAGGTGCGCTGCGGAGGATCTCTCAAGATCGGCTGGCAAAAAACAGTTTGCAGGCGAGGATGACAGCGCCGATCTGCCAGCACGGCAAACCCAACGCCACCGCCCGCCGTCGCGCCACCCCTCGCAGGCGCTGCCTCAAGCTGGCCTGCCAGCAGCAGTGCCCCCACATTGCCGCGTACGCCCGCGTCGCGATCGCCCGCTTCTGTTTGCTGCATGCGAGCGCGCCGCCGCAGGCGCCCGCGCGGCAGGGGCGCGTCGACGCCGGCGCGGGCGCGGGCGCCGCCGCCGCGCCGGCGTGCGCGGCCGCGCTGCACGTGCAGGCGGCGCTGCGGGACGCATGCGCGCTGCAGCACGCCGCCGCACTCGCCGCGGCGGCGCCGGCAGCGCCGGCGCCCGCGCCCGCGCAGCCGCCGCCGCCGGGCGCGCCGCCGCGGCCGCGGGTGGGGGAGCTGTACAATCCGATTCCCGTCTTCGGCCCCGCCGCGCGTGGCGGCCTCCGCGCCAGCGCGCGCGCGTGCGCGCAGGCCGCGGGCGCGGCGCACCTGCTGCAGGCCGCCGCGTGGCACCAGCACGGCGCGGCGGGGCTCGCCGCGGCGCACGCGCTGGCACACCTGGCCTGCTACAGCGGCGGCGGCGGGGGCGGCGGCGAGGACGCGGCGGCGTCGTGGGCGCAGCTTGCGGTGCTTGCCCAAGAGCAGCAAGGTGGGAGGCCTGGGGGGCACGCCTGGCATGCTTTTGGCTCTGTGGTGGTGGGCAGATCCCCCTTGTCTGCATGCTGGAGCGCGCCTCAGTTGGGACGGCCGCCCGGTCGTCTGCTCCCACTGCGCTGCGGCCGCACGGCTAGTGCATCACCAGCCCGCGCCGCGCCGCGGGGCGCGCTCGTCTGAGCACGCTCCCTGCACACAACCCCTCCCCTGCCCCCCAAATGCCGGGCACCCGCAGGCCCGGCCACGGCGGACGCAGTGCTGGCAGAGGCCTCCCGCCCCCACGGGCTGGGGCTCCCAAAGCCGCTGGCGGCGGCGCGGGCGGAGCTGATGGCGCGCCGCGCGACGGAGCGGGGGGACGCGGCGGCCGCAGAGGTGGGTTGGAACGGGGGATCGGGAGTGTTCTGCACCTTGTGCTCTGCGCCTTGGCTGCCGCTCCTGCGCGGCCGCCGCGGCCCGAGCCGCCTGCCAGTGGGCACCCACGCCCAACTCGGGACGCCGCCAACCTTTGCCCGCCGCCCGCCGCCCGCCGCCGCCCCCCTCTCGCCGCAGCTCTGGCTGTCTGAGCTCCGCGCCTGCGCCGACCCCGGCCCGGGGCTGGACCGGGACTTGAAGCTGCGAGCCGCGCTGCGCCGCGCCGAGGCGCTGGCCGCCGGCGGCGCGCTCGCAGCGGCGCACGACGCGGCGGCGGCGGCGTTCCAGGAGGCTTCGCGGGCGGGCATGCAGGTGGGGCTGGGCGGCGCGCGCGCTGGATGCACGGCGCGACGGCAAATGACTGGGAGCGCCGCATGCACAGCAGTGTTCCATGCATACCGCTTCCCCAACTCAACGGGCGGTGCGCCCCTCCCCCGCACAAAACTGCACAGTCCGCCGCCACCGAGGCGATCCTGCTGTTGGCCTCGCTGCACGCCGACGCCGGCGACGCCGCCGGCGCGCTGCCCTACGCCCTCTCCGCCAGCCTCCACTGCGCGCAGCTGCACCTCCACCGCCTCGCGCCCCCCGCCGCGCTGCTCGTGGCGCGGCTGTGGCGCGCGCTGGCGCCTTGTACCGCCGCCGGCGGCGGCGGCGGCGGCGGCGGCGGCGGCGGCGGCGCGGCCGCGGCGGCGCTGCTGCGGCGCGCGCTGCCGGCGGCGCTGGCGGCGCGGGACGCGGGGGCGGTGGGGCGGCTGCAGGTTGCGCTGGCGGAGATGGAATTGGAAGGGGCGGACGAGCTCTCAGGGGCGGCGCCGGCTGCGGGGGGGACGGGAGCAGCAGCAAAAGGCGGCGGCGGCGCGCCCGAGGCGCTGGGGCAGCTCGCGGCGGGCGCGCGCACGCTCGAGCGCGCCGGCGCACTCCGCGACGCGCGCGGCGCGTGGGCGCTGCTGGCGGTCGCGCTGCACTCGATGGGGGGCGGCTGCCGGGGGCGGGACGCGGCGGCGGAGCGCGCGCTTGCGTGCGAGTCGAGCGCGGCAAGCGGCCGCTCGCCTCTGCCAGTGTAACGGGTGGAATGGCTTTAAATATCCTCGGCTGGGGCGTGTGTGTCGTGTCTGAGCGCTCGTGATGAATGCTGCGGCGACTGCGCCGCAGTCAACCCTCGGCCTCGATCAGTCGAGCGCCCGAGCGCCGTCCGCGCCGCTTCCGCCGACCTCAACCCAGGCCCCCGGGACAAGGCCCACGTTTTGGATTGCTCGTGCCCGTTGCTTTGCGGCTGCGCAAGCGTGCAGCTGCAGCGTCCACGGCCTCCTGCTCGAGCGGGGCACCAGCCGGTCTGCCCCCAGGGCCACCCCGCTGATCGGCCCAGCCCGCCCTGCAGCGGCCGTCCAACATGGCGGTGGCGTTTCGCTGCATCCGCGTGGCCGCCGGCGCGGGCGAGGACGGCCCGCTGCAGGAGGGGCCCGCCACCCCGGCACTCATCTACCTGGGCGAGGCCTTTGGCGTGGACGTGGAGCTCACCAACATCAGCAACGCGCCCGTGCTACTGGTGTCGACCAAGGTTGAGCTCGTGGTGGAGAACGGCGGCCCCACGGTGCTGCTCGCCGAGTGGGTCGCGCCGCCGCCTGGCGCCGCTGCCGCCGCTGCCAACGGCGACGCCGTGCTGCAGCCCGGCGGGCAGCGCGTGCTGCCGGTGCGGTTTGACGTGCGCGACCTGGGGCCCTGCTCCCTGTCCTGCTCGGCCGTCTACAAGCGTGAGTGCTGCCGGCCACGCATGCGGGCACGCGGCACGCGCGCTGCTGCTGCTGCTGCTGATGCTGCCGCTGCGCCGCAGGCATGTGCGCTGCGCCACGTGCGGCGCACCAACGCAAGCAATCGCTGCCCCTGCATGTATTGTCGCCTGCCGCGCTGACTGCCGGCCCTCCACCTCCCTCGCCCCGCCGTGCTGCGCTCTCCAGTCCCCAACGGGCAGGCCCAGTTTGAGGCGCGCTTCTACAAGCTCGTTTCCCAGACGCCAATCGCGGTCCGAACAAAGGTCCGCGCGGCGCCGACGACGGCGGCCGAGCGCAGCGGCGATGGCTTTGGCGAAAGCGGCAGCGGCAGCAGGAGCGGCAGCAGCGCTGGGAGCGGCGGCGGCGTCAGCATCAGCGGCAGCGGCGGCAGCGGCGGCTTTAGGGGAGCGCGCTGCTTCCTTGAGACGTCGATTGAAAACGTGATGGGCGAGGAGAGCCTGCTGCTGCACTCTGTGCGGTTCGTGCCGCTGCCGGGGGTGAGCGTGGAGGACCCCGTCGCGCCGCTGCTGGAAGCCGAGCGGGCGCAAGGCAGCGGCGGCGGCGGCGGCGGCGGCGGCGGCGGCGGGGCCGATGCCGGGCCGAGCGCGAGCGGCGGCGGGGCCGCCAACGGCGTGCGTCGCGCGAGCAACGCCGCCGCCGACGCGCCCGCGCACAGCCCGCGCGCGTCGTCAGGCGGCGGCAAGCCGCGGGCGAGCGCGAGTGGCGACGCCGAGGGCGGCAGCGACGTCGCGAGCGAGCAGGATGTGGGACCCAGCAGCGGCGGCGGCGGCGAGGAGCAGCCATCCGCTTCTGCGGCCGCCGCGCCCGCCGAGCCGCCGCCGTCCTCGGTGCTGGCCTCGCTTACGCCCCTGCTGCCGGGCGGCAACCGGCACTTTCTGTGGTCGGTGTGCCGCGGCATGCCCCCGCCCGGCGCCGACGGCAAAGCCGCCGCCGGCGGCGGCGGCGGTGGACTCGGGCGGCTGGAAATCTCCTGGCGCAGCGCCGACGGCCGCAGCGGCCGGCTGCAGACGCAGCCGATACAGGGCGTGCCGCCGTCCGGCCCCGCCGCCGCGCTCTCCGCGGCCGCAGGAGCGGGGAGCGGCGGCGGGGCGGCGGCGGCGGCGGCGGGGGTGAGCCTGGAGCTGCGGAGCCTGCCGGCGGCGGCGCGCGTCGACGCACCCTTCCCGCTGCCGCTGCGCGTCGCCGTCGCGCCCGGCGCCGCGCGCGGCGCGGGGCCGCTGCTGCTGCTCCACAGCGAGCCGCCCGCGCGCGGCTCCGGCGGCGGCAGGCGCGCCGCGGGCGCGACGCCGACGGCGGCGGCCGCCGCCGCCGGCGCCGGCGCTGGCGTTGCCGGGCCCGCCATTGTGGTGCTTGGTCCCCGTGTGGTGCAGCTCGGAGAAATCCCTCCGGGGGGCTCCGCCAATGTGGAGGTCTCCCTGCTGCCGCTGCGCCGCGGGTGGCAGCGGCTGCCGGCGTTTGTCGTCGTCGGCGCGGACGGCGCGCCCGCGGCGAGCGTGCACGACGCGTGCCTGCTCATCGCCTGAGGCAGCGGCACGCGCGGCGGCCGAGCCGGGGCCCGTCCCCGCGCCGCGCTAGTGCCTCGGCGGCCGCCCCTGCTCTGACCGTGGCCCCCCGCCGCATGTGACTTGACCGAGCCCCTGCGGGCCGCGCGTGAACCGAAAGCGATAAACACAAACGCAGGCTGCGGCGCCTCCGCCCGCGCTCCCTCGCATTCGCATCATGCCGTTGCAATCGGGCCGAATGCGCCCCCCCCCATACCTCCCGCCTCGCCCTGTGCTATCACGCCGCCGCGCACCCTCCAGTGCTGCGTGCAATAATTGCAGGGGCGGCGTCGCCCCTGGTGCTTGCCCCCCCCCTTGCGAGTGCGTCAGATTTGCCACACCACAAAGCTTGCAGCCCTCTGTCTTTTCGCCTGCCCGTCTTGGCTTTGCTCGGCTAATCGTGTGGGCTTGGCTGTGACTGTCCAGGCGCGAACAGCGCCCCTTCAGCCCCGATCTGAGGCTGTGCCATTGTAAATCCCTGGTGGATGCGCTCAGCCAGGAAACGGTGGATGCGTGCCTTGCAGTGGACAGGGGGAGGTTTACATAAACCGGGCGCCGCCAACAGCAGCGCGTCGAAAGGGGGCGCAGCGCGCGCGCGGGGAAAAAGGCGGGGGGCGGAAAGCCAGCGCTCGGCGCCGACGGCCCGCGGCGCATGCGCACAAAAGACACAGGGAGGGTGTGGGGTCGCGGGGGCTGCGGAATACAGGGCAGCGCCGGTTACGCTGCAATACAGGGGGCAGGGCCGCGATTGGGGCGACTGCGGGCGGCCGCTTTGCGGCGGGGGCGGTGCAGACAGGACCGGGGAGCAGCACACACTAGAAGCACACTTGAATACTGCTGAGACACGCACCATTGCGGCGGCAGCGGCGCCTGACGACAAACCGGCACGGCTGGCGGAGCGGCGGAGAGAACCGGGCCGCAGGCAGCGGCCGCGGCGAGGGCGCGGCGCATGCGCGCGCGCGCGCAGCCCAGGCGACGCCGCGGCGCGGCGCGCCTCCGCCTCACCACCGCCGCCGCCGGCCGCCCTCCCGCTCGTTCCGCTCCGCGCGCCCGCCGTAGAAAAACTCCGCGCGCTCGCGCTCCCGCTCCGCGCGGTGCCCGCCGCCGTCGGGCTCGTCCGATTCGTGGGACGCCAGCGCGCCGCGCCCGCCGGCGGCGCCGGCGCCGGCGGCGGCGCCGAACAGCGCGGCCGCGTCGCCGCCGCGGCCCCCGTCGGCCGCGCCGCCGGGCGGGCCGAAGAGCGGCCCGCCCGCGGTCGCGGCGCCGGCGGCGGCGCCGGCGCCGCCCGCCGCCGCGGCGCCGCCGCCGAGGCCGGAGGTCGAGCCGAGGGATCCGGACCCAAAGGCGGCGTAGCGGCGCGAGGGGTCCTGCGCGCCAGACAGGGCAACACCCAGGTAGCGCGGCACGTCGCCCAGCGGCACGGAGGTGTCGTCGACCCTGGGGGGGGGTGTTGTTTGGGGGTGTTTTGGTTTGAGGGGTGAGGGAGGTGTGAGAATGTGGTGGGGGTTTGCGGTTGGGGTTTTGGGGGGCTTAGCATTCCTTCCTCCAGGGTGCTAGTGTGCCCCCTCAAAGCGATGCACAGCCCTGAGTGAATGCGGACGCGGCACCAGTGCGGCTCAGCGCAGCAGCAGGGACCCTCTAGCCACGCGCCCCCGCCCCTCACCTGCGCTCCAGGCTCTTGACGCGCACCGCGCCCGCGGGGCCGGCGCTGCGGTCGTCCAGAATGGCCAGCCACTTGATGCCCCTCGCCTGGGGGAGGATTTTTAGGGGTAAAGGATGAGGGGTGAGGGGTGTAAGGGGTTGAGCCAGGCTTTGCAGGGGAGGCCAAACAAGCCGCTGCTGCAAAAAACACGAGCCCTGATATGGGAGGCCCCCCCCCTACCTGAGCGAAAGCGTACTGCTCCGTGAGGCTGGGGGCGGCGCGGGGCAGCGTCTCCGCGGCGATGCCCGCGGCCCAAAGCTGGGACAGCAGCTCCATGCGCAGCTGTTGGGTTGGTTGGGGGTTTGTCGGTGAAATGCTGGCGACTGCTGGTGTGTGTCCATGTTTTGTGCGTACCGGTTTTTGCCGGTGTTGGCTGGTGGCTGGGTGCGCTTGGCAGTTGGCTGTGCTGCGAGGGCTGGCATGCACACTGCATTGGGGCCACCAGAAACCTGCAAGATCGCTTCAAACAACAGCCAAGGCAGTCAAGCCAGCAGTCAAGCCAGCAGTCAAAACCTCACCCTCAGCTGGCCGTCGCCGCCGCGGCAGCACACCAGCACGTCTGCGCACGACGCGGCAAACCGCGCGCTGCCGCCGTCGGCCCACTGCGCCGGCAGCCGCGCCTGTATCAGGTGGGTGGGTGGATGGGTTGGTTGGTTGGTTGGTTGGTTGGTTGATTGGTTCCAGCCACGGCACCAGCCCTGTCCCTCCGAACTCTCCGAACACCCCCCCCTTGCCCGCACGCCCCCGCCCCCCAAACACACCTGCGACAGCGCCCGCACCAGCCGCTCCAGGTTCAGGGTGCCGCCGACGGCGCCGGGCGGAGGGCCCAGCGCCAGCGCCGCGGGGGACCAGAGGCTCCTGGGGGTGGGGTTCAGGGGGGTGTTTGTGTTTGTGTTTGTGTTTGTGTTTGTGTTTGTGTTTATGTTGCTCCACCAAAAGCGCTCGCGCGCGCAAAGCGCCAAATCCCACACGCGTGCTCAGCAGCTGGTGCCAGGCGCCAGCCCCCGGCGTGCCTGAGGAGGCCGTCGTAGCGCCCCCCAGCTGCGACCTGCGACGACAGCCCGCCGGGCGCGACCAGGTGCACCTTCGAATCGGCGAGTGTTCGGTTTTGTTTTGGTTGGTTGGGTTGTTGGGGTTGTCCTGAGCGTGATCGGTCCAGCCGCCGCATTGGGGGACCCCGCCCCTCCCAAACAGGCAACCCCAGAGCGCCCCCATCAAGCCGGCCATCGATTTGAAAGCCTTGAACCCCGCAAAGAAGAGAAGAAAGCCCCCCAAACCCCAGCCCCCACCTGGAACAGGGTGCCACTGAAGTAGTCACCCAGCGGGGGCAGCAGCGGGTCCAGGAGGATCTGCCCCCGGGCGGTTGCGGGAGGTTGCGGGCGGTTACGGGCGGTTTCGAATGAGGGAAGCATTTTCGAATGAGGGCAGCTCGGAGCTGACCTGAACGCACCCTGCTGCCGAGGCCCCCAAAAGGGCGATGCCCTGGACCTACCTGCGCGCTGCCGAGGCCCCACGTCGCCAGGTGCGCCCCCAAAACAGCGACCTCCTCAAACGCCGCCGCCACCGCCGCCGGCGGCGGCGGGCGCGCGGCCGCCGCGGCGGCCGCGGCGGCCGCGGCGGCCGGCGCCCCGCCGGCGGGGCGGGCGCCGTCGGCGGCGGACTCTCGGAGGAAGGCCCGCAGCCGCGGCAGCGCCTCTGACAGCGGGCCGGGCACCTGCGCCGTTTGCCGTTTGTATGTGTTTGCGGGTTTTGCGCGCATGCGGCGTCGAGTTTGTGGGCATGTGCGCGCTTTTATTGCGACTCGTGTGTTGCGACTCGTTGAACGCGTGGGGTTCGTGGGTAGACTGGGAGCCAGCCTTTTCCCCAGCTCCTCATGGACTGGCCTCCGGACTGCCCCCGCCCCACCTGCAGCACAGTCCGCCTGCACCACGACACCGGCCCCGAGTCCAGCCCCAGCCCGTCCAGCCCCGCCCTAATCGACGGCCACGCCTTGGCCCGCGCGCCCGGCGCGGCCGGCGAGGCCGAGGCGGCGGTGGCGAGGAGGGAGAGGGCAGAGGGGAGGGTCTCGCGGGGCACGGCCAGAGCGGCGATGGCGGCCTGGCGCAGCACCCTGCGGCGCGGCGGGGGGCGTTTTGATCGTGTGTTTGGGTGTTTGCATGTGCGTGGGGAGGGCATGTACCGAAATTCAAACAACAGTCAACGCAGCCGCGAGCGCGCCAGCGCAGCCGCAGCCCGCAGCCCCCAGCGCGCAGCCCGCAAAGCCGCCCCCACCTGTGGCTGAGTCGCACTTCGTACTGCCCCAGCTCCGGCAGGGAGTCCAGCACCTGGGGGGGATAGGTGTTTGCAGTATTATGTCATATAAATCACGACCTTCATTCCAGCAGCTGTTTTGGATCTTTTGCTTTGCAAAAGTGGATCTTTTGTTATTGGGCCGAAAGGCAAAGCGCCGCGCTCGCCGACCGCATCACCCAAAAGCGTGCGGCGCCCCAAAACGGCACCCCCGGTGTCACTCGAGTGCCCCGGCCCACCTGGCACAGCGTGCGCACCACCTCCGCCTCTGGCAGCGCGCGCTCGGGCGCCGCCGCGCCGGCGACTGGGGACACAAAGTCCAGGTCCGCCTGTTGTTTTTGAAATTGGGGGGTTGGTTTGTTTGACTTGTTGGCTTTTTGTTTGCTTATTTGCTTGTTGCTGGTTGCTTGTTTGCTTGTTGCTGGTTGCTTATTTGCTTGTTGCTTGTTGCTTGTTTGCTTGTTGCTGGTTGCTTATTTGCTTGTTGCTGGTTGCTTGTTTGCTTGTTGCTGGTTGCTTTTGCCTCCTGGCTGCAGCGGAGCGCGCCCGAACCGGGCTTTCAATAATCACAGTGCGTCGGCGGATTGAAAAAGGGGGCCAAATGCGCCGTTCCGCGCTTACATAAACGCCCTCATCCAAGCTTACATAAACCCACCTGAAGGTACGTCGCCGGCAGCCCCCTGACCCGTCCCGCCCGCATCACGTGACTGATCTCGTACCGCCGGACCGCATCGGGCGGGCCGCCCGCGCCCGCGGCGCCGCCGAAGCCGCCGGCGGCGAGGGCGGCCTGCTGCGCCAGCCAGACGGCAAAGGGGTAGCGCGACTCGTAGCGCAGGCTGTTTTGTTTCGTTTTTGTTGTTGGGGTGTGTGTGTGTCAATCGGGTATTTTAGCTTGGCAAAGAGAGAGGCGTCCCTTTTGACAATCGGAATTGGCGGTACCCGAGGAGGGGATCTGATTTCATGCAGCGAACGGCTGCAGAGCCCCAGCGGCCAGCCCTGCCCGTCCCACTTCCCAGACCCGACGGCCTACCTGATCTGCGCCCCCGACGGCGCCAGCAGCCGCACCGCGTCGCGCGGCAGCCCCCCGTGCGCCATGCCCACCACATTGCTCGCGACGGGGACTGCGCCGTGGGACCTGCGGTGCGCGGCGCGGGGTGAGGGGGTGAGGTGTGGAGGTGTGGGAAGGGGCGTCTTGGAAGGGCAACCGCTCAGCCCCACGCGTGCGCGCGCGCGCGCGCGCCTGGACGCACGCATTGCACATTGCACAAAACAACCCCCCCCCCCCCCCCCCCAAAAACCCCACCTGAACACTTCGTGCACCACGCGCGTGGCCGCGTCCCTCACATCCACATGCACGTTCAGCGGCGCACCCGGCAGCTCCCCAAGAGCCAGGGGCCCCAGCTGCCCCTGCCCCGCGCCCTGGCCCGCGCCCTGCCCCGCCCCCGGCCCGGCCCCGCCGGACTCGGCCGGCAGTCCGGACGCGCCCTGCGGCAGTCCGGGGGCCGTGGAATGCGAGCAGGCGAAGATCGCCTCGACGACGCGCTCGTAGGTGGTGGGGTTGTTGGGGAGGGATCTGACGAGATCCGCCACCTGCTCGTCTTCCACCACGGGGGGCAGCAGATCCGACCGCAGGACTTCCCGAGCGGAGGGGCGGTCCGAGGGCTTGGGGGACATGAGCCACCTGCGCATGGGTGTTTTGTGCGGCGTTTTGTTCTTGGCACATGCTGCTGTTTTCGCTTCAGAAAAGAGGGCGAGCTCTTTGCCGCCGCGCGTCCCTCGATATGCTCTGCCAAACGTATGGCCGGCCAAACGCAGCGCCGGAAGCAAAGCCACCCCCTTCCTTAGCTATCCTGCCCATGGCGTAACACCACAAGCCCGCACCACAACCACGGCAAGCCCCCCGCACCGGATGAGTCGCGCCACCACGGGGTGCGCCGCCTCCCACTCTGCCGGCAGCCGCCCCCCCTCCCTCAGGTCCCGCAGCAGCAGGGCCCGCTCCATGGCGGTGGCAAAGGGGTGCCACAGCTCAAACGCCACCACGCCCAGCGAGAAAAGGTCAACCTGCGGGGGTGGTGGTTGCGGGGCTCGCTTTGTTGACCCCGAGCGGCCCCCCAAAAGCCGACGGCTGCGCCCCAAAAGCCAAGAGCCACTGCCCCCCTGGACGGCCTGCAGCGCAGGACATGCAGTGCACCGGGCAAAAGCTGACAGCAGTGTGGAAAAAGCTGGAAGTGGAAAAGCGGGGGAGAAAAAGCAGGGCGAAAACAAAAAAGTTAAGTGCCCGCCTTTTCGTCGTAGCTGGCCCATCCGTTGGCAATCTCCGGGCTGATGTACCAACTCGTACCGCACACGCCGGTACGCTCGCTTGGGCCCGCGGTACCGCCCAGCGTGGCCGCGCCCCCCGCACCGCCCGCGCCCGCGCCAAACGCGCCCGCGCCGGCGAGGGCCTCGGCGGCGCGGGAGGGGGAGGCGGGCGCGTCGGCGTCGGCGTCGGCGGCCGCGGGGCCGTCGGCGCCGGAGGGCGGGGGGTGGTTGAACTTTGCGAGCCCTTTTTTGGATTGCGTGGGGGGATGCGTAAAGGAGCCAGTCAGGAGGGCAGGTCAAAGATGGAGCGCTACCGAGCTTTCACTTGGGGGCGAAAGGGGCAAAGCACCATGTCCCAAGGCAGGTCAACAAAGGCGAGGTCCAGGCCTTTCTCAAACACCAAAGTGTAAAACAACGAACGGAAGCACCAAAGGAAGCTTGAGCAAAGCGAGCGCGCCAACCGCCGGCCGGTCAACGGTCAAAGCGCGCACCAAAGTCCCCCAGTTTTATGGCGCCCTGGCTGTCGTAGAAAATGTTGGCCGGCTTGAGGTCCCGGTGGATCACGCCCTGCCGTTTTGTTTTTGTTCAATGGGAGGGTTTTTTCCAATTGGTTGGGGGTTTCTGCATGGGCGGTTTCTTCGCCGGGGGCTTTGATGGCGGGATGGCGTTTTGGGTAGTGCGCTTTTTTTTTTGAGAGGCGGTGCGGGCGCAAGGATCGCAGCCCGCCAGAAAACCCCAATCACCCCCTTCCTTGGCTATCCTGCCCCCGGTGTAACACCACAAGCCCGCAAGAGCACACACGGAAACCCTGCCGCCGCGCCTGCGAGTGGATGTACGCCAGCCCCTGCAGCAGCCCCCTCAGCACCAGCCACGCGTCCGCCTCCTCCATAGGGCCCTCCTCCAGCACCTGGAGCACGGGTTGGTTTATGTTAAAAAACATTTCCCAAATGCCCGCTTTCTTCTCTTCCTTGTTGCGGAAGCCGCGCGCGTTTGGCCGCCGCCGAAGCGACGACCGCAACGGTTGCATCTCACGAGAGCCGCAAAACACTTTCGACGCTCCAAGCCAAAGCTTCACAACGCCCCCACCTTCGACAGCGTCCTTGTGCAGAACTCCATCTGTTCGTGGTTGGGAGGATCGCGGAAAGGTTTCGGCGGTTTCGGTCCCAACAGTCAACGGCGGCACGCCCGGCCTCGACGCAACCCCCAGCCGACCTGAGCCCGACCAAATTCCAAATCAGGGACTAGACGCCCCCTCACAATTAAAACCCCGGCCAACCTGAATGTACAGCATTTGCTTGGGGACCTTGTCCGCAGCCCTGGCACCCCGCCCCGACGCGCGCCGCGCCGCGGGCTCTGCCGCATCGCCGCCGCCGCGCCCGCCGTCGCCGCGGCCGCCGCCGCCGCCGCCGGCGGGCCCATCCCGCGCGCCGCCGGCCCGCCGCTGCGCCTGCGCCTGCACGCGTGCCGCCGCCGCGCCGGGCCCGGCGGGCGGCAGGCGTGGGGGGAAGCTGAAGCTTGGAGCGCCGCTGGCGCTCGCGCTGGCGCTGGCACTGGCGCCTGTCGACCCTCCCACGGCGCCCGCCTCTGCCTGCCCCCCTTCCGCCTCGCTGCCGCCGCCGCTGCTGCTGTTGCTGGTACTGCCCCCGTCGCCGTCGTCGGCCGAGGCCCAGGCGCCGCTGGTTGACGTCGCAGCGCCGCGGCTGCGGCTGCGGCCGCGCCGGCGCGACGACTTGCCGGTGCTGCCGCTGGTGCCGCTGCTCTCGCCGTCGCTGCTGCTTTCGCCGCCGCCGCTGCTGCTGGTTTCGCTGTCGTCGCCGCCGCTGCTGCTTTTGCTGCCGCCGCTGCTGCTCCAGCCGCCTCTCCCGCGCCCCGTCGTCTCCGTGGCAGTCCTGTCGTCCGTGGCGGCAGTCCGGCCTTCTGTCGTGGCGGTCTGGGTGTCCGTCCCGCTCCCGCTGGTGGTGGTGCCGTCCCCCCAGGCCCCGTCTTCGTCGTCTTCGTCCTCGTCATCGTCGACCAGATCATCACCCTGCGCCGCCTCGGTCCAGGCCTGCAGCGGTCCGAGGCGGGGGCGCGCGTGCAATCGAGGGGAGAGGCCGGCGAGGTGGGCGCGCGCGTCCGAGGCGGTGCGAGGGCCGGCGTTCGGGGGCGCCGATCCCCTTGCAAGCTGATGGTATGGAGGAGGCCGAACGTCCAAGGTAACGCAACATGACGCAACACAAACACAAGGCTACCCCAAACACGAGGCAACCCAAACACCAGGCAGCCCAAACTCAAGGCGAGGGGCCTCACCTGGAAGTAACGGACCACGTTTGGGTGCTGCAGCCGCGACAGCGCCGCCACCTCCCGGAGGATGCGGCTGTAGGACGCGGCGCCCCCTCCCGGCTGCAGGCGGATCTTCTTGACGGCGTACTTGCGGCCTGGGTTTGTTGATGGGGGTGCGTTTGGGAACCGCCCCATCCTTAGATTTCCTGCCTGTGTTCAACAACAGAAGCCCGCAAACACACACACATGGAAAGCTTGCCTCTTGCGGGCCTGGCTGGCAAGCAGCTGGCGCACCCATTGCTTGCGGCCGGCCGACGCAGCGCCAGAGCCCCAGGGTTTGCAGCCAATAAACGGCGGGCCCGCCGCCGCCAGCCCCCAAACGCGGCCCACAGCCCCGCCTCAGGAAACCCCATTGACCCCGCCCACCGTCCAGCCGGTTGATCGCGGCGACCACCACGCCAAAGCCGCCGCGCCCCAGCCGGTGAAGCTCCTGAAAGTCTGACCTGTAGCGGCTGACAACCGCCAGCTGCGGCTGCAGCTGCGGCGGCTGCTGCTGGTCGGCCTGCTGCTGCTGCGGCTGCGGCTGCGCCGCGGCGGCGGCCGACGCCGAGGCGGCGGCGGCGAGGGCGCGTCGGTCCCAGAAGCGCTGCAGCGCCGCCGCGGGCGGCGGGACGGGCAGCGGCTCAGGGCGGGCGGCCTCTTTTATTTCCTCCGCGAAAAGCCGGGCAAAGGCGCGGTCAAACAGCTGCAGCTGGGCCCCGGTGGCGCCGCCGGCGACGCCCGCCGCCGCGGCGGCTGCGGCCGAGCCGCCGTCGGCGCCGCCGTCGGCGGCGGCTGCGGCGGCTTGCGGCCCCGCTGGCCCGCCCGCCGCCGCCAGCTGCTGCTGAGTCAGCAGCCAGTGGACCCACCGCGGCAGCAGCCCCGCGCGCCGCAGCGCGCCGGCCACGACGGGCAGGCTCTGCGGCGGCAGCGGCGAGGCGGGGCCGCCAGACGCGGCGAGCGTGAGGAGGTGGCCCAGCAGCAGCTGCAGCCGCAGGCTCACGCGCTCCCGGCCGTCGCCGTCGCTGCCGCTGTCGCCGCCAGGGTCCTCCCCACCAACGGTGCCGCCGCCGCCGCGCTTGAGCGGGCGCGGGCTGCTGCTGCTCGGCGCCGCCGACCCCGAGCCGTCCGACTCCCCCCCGCTGCTCTCCCCGCCGCCCGCCGCGCCGCCCGCTTGGCTGCCGCTGCCGCCGCCGCTGCGGGTTGAGTCAACGCTGAAGTCCCCAAAGGCCAGGGCGAAGCCAGCATAAGCCCCCTCCTCCTCCGCCTCCTCCTTCTTGTCCTTGCCCCCCGGCCTCTGGCCTTCCCCGGCCCCCGCCTGCCCCGGCGCCCGCTCCAGCCCTTGCTCCAGCCGCCGCCGCGCCGAGCGCGCGGCGCGGCCCTCGCCCCCGCCGCTGCCCTCGCCGCCGCCGCCGCCGCCGCCCTGGGGGCCGCCGGTCAGCAGCTGCCGCAGCGGCAGGGGAAGGGAGCTGAAGCTCAGCGTCCGGGACCGCTCCAGCGGCCACGGGCGGCGCGCTGCCGCGGCGCCGCTGGCGCTGCCGCCTCCCTGCTCGGCCGACGCTGCCTCGGCAGGCCCGCCGCCGCTGCCGCCGCCGCCACCAGCCGCGGCGGCGCCGTCGCCCCCGGCAGCGAGTGCCAGCCCAGGTCGCGCCCCGGCGGCGTCCCCGCCCGCCCCCGCCGCGGCGCCCCCGGCCGCGGCGGCCTGGGCGCGCCTCATTTTTTCGTAGCGTGTGATGAAGGTGGGGCTCATTGGGGACGTCGCCAGATCAGCGGCCGACGGTGCCAGCGGCGACCGCCGCCCCACCTCTGGGCTGGCCTCTGGCCGCGCGGGCGCGCGCGCCTGCGGCTTGCGGCCGCGGCCGGGGGCCTGCTGCTGCGCGGCGGGCGCGGCGGCGCCGATCGTCGGCAGGGCGAACGAGTGCTCTCCTGCGGGGTTTTTTGAAGGGAGGAGGGAGTGGGGGCCGTTTAGATCTAGCAACAATGCAAGTCAGAGAAGTCAGCAAAAGCCCATGCATGGAAGAGCGCATGCGCCCTTGAACATGCATGCCCTATTCAACAACCCGACCCGGCGGCGCACCCTCCTCGGCAAAGAGCCCCCCCGCGTCAAAGCCCCACAGCTCCGAATCCTCCGCCGCCGCCGCGGCCGCCGCCGAGAAGGACGCTTCCGGCTCCTCCCGCGCCGCCGCTGCCGCCTCGCGCTGCTGCATGGCGTGCCACAGCGACTGCTGAGGCCCCGTGCTGGCCGAGGCCTGAGGGGGCGGGGCGGGGTGGGATTCGATATAGGGCATGATGCCACAGGCTGCCAGCCGATGGGCCCCCCCATGCGCACTGCCACCAGGCCCCATTGCCGGCACCCGCCCCTCCCCGGTGGCAGCCACCCGTTTGCGCAGCGCCCACCTCGCCCTCCCGCTCCGCCGCCGCCGCCGCCTCGGCCTCCGCCGCGCGCCGCGCCGCGTCGGCGTTGCGCGAGCGCAGGAACTCCTGCGTTGGGGGAGGGGCGCGGGTGTGGGGGGTTGTTCTGCGCCGTTCGGGCCCGGCACGCCTGCCGCACGATGTGACTGGGCTCGGCCGCTGCACCAGGGCGCCTCATCAAGACTCCGCATCGCAGCAGCGGCCGGCCGGTCAGCCGGTCAACCCTTCCTCACCTGCGTGTCATCCACCAGGTCAAACACGCACACCGCCTCCTGCTTGGCGTGCGCCGCCGCGCTGTCCGTCAGCCGCGCCAGCAGCGAGGCCGCGTCGGCGGGCTCGAGCCCGACGGCATCCCTAAGGCGCAGCCCGAGGGGGCGGCCGGGATAGCCGGCCGAGTAGCTGCGCGCCGGGGGTTGGTAGGGGTGAGGCGGTTGGGGTTGGCAGGGGTTTGGGCAGGGCGCGGGTGCGGGGCAGCGATGTGTCGCGGCCCGGGGCGCCCCTCCGCCGCGCGCGCGGCGCCACTCACCGCACGTGTAGGGTGACGCCGGTGTGGTTGGCCTGCGCCTCGCCGGGGTGCGGCACCACGCGCAGCGCGAAGCCGAGACCGTCGGCGTCGAGGGAGAAGTCATCTCCGTAGATCGCCTGCAGCGCCAAGATCTCCTCCGCGATCTCGAGTTTGACCTCTGGCGGCGGGCCCTGCGCCGCCGCCGCCGCCGCTGCCCCCGCGGACGGCTTCTTCTTCTTCTTCTTGCTGGGCATGGCGGCCGGTGGCGAGCCGCCTGGCTAGCGGGGGCTTCCGCAGAGGCGGGGCCGCTGCCGTGCGCTGCGGGCGCGCTTCGGCGGCACGGCCAGGGGCGTATGCCGCCGGCGCCGCGGCAGCGGCGCGCGCCCGCCACGGGCGCGCCCGGCAGGCTGTTGCGGCTGCGCGCCGGTGCTCGCCCGATCCTGCGGGCTCCTGAAGCCCTTTTAGCGGGCCGGGGCGGCTGTTATAAGCACCCGACCGGCGGTTGCGACACCAATTGCGATCTGAGGGGCACTGCTGCGAGATATAGCGTGCCAAACGGGTTCTTCAGTGCGCTTTGCTATTGCGTATCGACCGAGGAGGGGCTGGGGAGGCCTCCTGGGATGGAAAAGCCGGGTGGCGGGTGTGTCAAGTGCCGAAGCTTTTCTTCGAGGGACTTAGATGCAGGAGAGTGTTCCAGGGCTAAAAGGCATCGACCCAGAGCTGTCAGGGAGGGAGCTGCCTTTGGCTGACCGTGCGGCCTGAAAGTTGCTGATCAGCGAGACCAGCGAAGCACCAATGGATCCGGTGAGGGGGCGGCGCATAGCATTCTCTGGGCGTCCTCGAGACGGAAGCGCCCGCTCCACCAGCTCCGGGCGGCGCCGGCGGCGGCGGCGCGCGCGGTCGCGTGCGGCGTCCCTGCGCGTCCCGCGCCGCCCAGCGCTGCACCCCGCGCTGCACCCCCCGCAGGAGCTGGAGTGCTTCATGCGGATCAAGCCCAAGCCGCTGGCGCGGCGCGGCAGCCACGCCCTCGCCGACGGCGCGACGTGCCTCGCGGGGGCGCCCGCCGGCGCGGGCGCGGCCGTCGCCTTTGCGGCGGGCGGCTACGACGACACGATCGTCCTCCTGGACTCGGATGCCAAGCTGGTCGCCGAGCTCGAGGGCCACCCCGGCGGCACCAACGCGCTCGCGTTCGCGCCGCCGCCCGCGGCCGGCGCGGCCGGCGCCGCGCTGCTGCTGGTGTCTGCGGGGGAGGACGGCACCGCGGCGGTGTGGGACTGCGGCGCGCAGGCCTGCCGGGCGCGGCTGGCGTGCGAGGGAGAGGATGCCGACAAGTGAGCCGGCGCCGCGCCGGCTTGGTTGTTGTTGCTGCCGCACCGGCGCGGCGGGCGCGGCGGGCCTGGGCAGCACGGCAGGGTGGCAGCTGCTGCAGCAAGCCCCGCACCAAGCCCCGCTCACGCACAGCCCTGGCCGCCGCCCCCCTCCCGCCCGCCCAGGACGCCCGACGGTCACACCGTGAGCTGCGTTTCCTGCAGCCCCGACGGCGCGCTGGCGGCATGCGCGGCCGGCAAGACGGTGCACCTTTTTGCACTGAGGGAGGAAGACGTGGAGGGGACCAGGTGCGCTTTGAGGGGCGGCAGGGGGTCAGGGGAGTGCACTTTTGCCAGGTGCTGCTGCTAGGGGGTGTATTGGATAGTTCTCGATCGTGATAGCAGGTGCAGGCGCATGCGCCTGCCGTGATAAGCCCGCGCTGTCAGCACCGGCCGCGCCTCACCTCACGCCGGCCCGTCTGTCTGAGGCTGTCGCCCGGCCGCGCCTCCCACCCCTCCTGCGCCCCCCGCAGGCGCGTCTTCCCGCCGTCGCCGCACGGAGTGATCAACGACATCCGCTTTGCCGGCCGAGACCGGATCGTGGCGGCCTCATACGGCGGCGTGGTGCTGTTTGGCATACAGCCGGGCCAGCAGGGGCTGGCACTGGAGCACGCGGTGAGCAGCCGGCGCGCGCAGCACACCGAGGGGCGCTCAGTGCTGCGACCGGCTCAGCAGCAATCAGCGCGCGGCACGCTCTGTGCAGCGCCGCCCCTTGGGCCGTGCAGCTGCGCCGTACACGCACGGGTGCTGTGGGCCGTTTTATCGCCTTGGAGTGGCGCCGCTGTGCCCTGCAGGCCAGCCGCGGCGGGCATCGAACTGCCTCCTCCAAACCAAACCGGCAGAGCAACATCCTGTCAGTCTCCGCCACGCCAGACCTCTCCTGGATTGTGGGCGGCTGCATGGACGCAACGGTGCGGCGCCGCCATGCGGGGCCCATGCGGCGGCATGCGAACGCCATGCAGCTGCTGCCTGCACGAGCGAAGCATGCCTGGCGGTTTGAACGGTCTGAGACTGGCCGCCCGCCGGCATGACGCCGCCGCTCCCGTCCACATCAGGTGCACATCTGGCGCGTGCAGCGGCGCGCTAGCCCCGCAGAGCTGCCAGAACCGGAAGCCGCCGCCGCTGAGGCGGCCCCGCGCGACGGCGCCAAAGGCAGCGGCGGCGCGGGGAAGGAGCAAGCAGGCGGCGAAAAGGAGGAAGCGGCAGAGGGGGAGGAGGACGAGGAGGAGGAGGACGAGGACGATGGGCCGCGCGTGAGCGTGGTGGAGGGCCCCGACGGCGGCATGCTTGAGATCCTGGAGCTGACTTGCGGCGGCTACTCCGGAAAGGTTGGGGTTTGGAATTGGGCGGTCTGAAAACTTCAGGGTAGCAACAAGCAGGCGCCAGGCAATGGCGGGCGGGGTGAGGCTGGAGCGGCGGCGGCGAGGCGAGCGTCTGGAGCCACCGCCAAGGCCCTCAGTGCGGCTGAGTGGGCAGCCCGGCGGTGGTGCCAGCAGTCCCACACCCAAAGAGCGCTCTCAACAGAGTCTCCGCGCCTCCATCTATCGGCCACAGGTCAATCGCGCGGATTTTGGAGTGAGCGTCGACGGCGACCCGCTGCTGGCCAGCAGCGGCGGCAACCAGTGTATGATCTGGGATTTCGGGGGGCCCGGGCCCGCCGGCAGCGTGCCCGCCATCACCCTGGGCCACACCAAAGCCATCGACTGCCAGGTGCGGCGTGCAGCGGGGCTCCGAGGCGGGGCCGGGGCCAAAACCGGTGCGGCTGGGATTGGCGCAGCCGCGGCGCCAGCCGTCGGCGGCTGGCGATTGGCTGCTTGCTCGCCGCGCGCCCCTGTGCGCGCGGCCGCCGCGCTGCGCCGGGTTTGCACAGACTGGCCACGACCCCCATCCGCCGCCGCCGCCGCCGCCGCCGCCGCCGCCGCCGCCGCGCCGCGCGCCCGCAGGCGTGGCACCCCTCCAAGCCGGGCGTGCTCGTCACCGGCGGCCGGGACGGGCGTATCCTGCTTTACGAGGCCCACAACGCCGCAGAGGTGCGCGCGCGCGCGCATGCGGGGGGTAGGGGGGGGGGCGTGCGTTGGGTGCATGGGGTGGGGGCGAGCGGCGCAGACCCCATGCGCTCCGCAACTTCCGCATGTTGACGGGCGCCAACGGCCGCCCCGTCTCGATGCGTGCGGTTTTCATCATCGACCCTCCTCACCTGGGAACCCCCCCTCACCGCTCCAGGGCATGGACGAGGGCATGCCCGCGCTGTGCGGCCCCGCCGCGGTGGACCCGGACCCCTCTGACGAGGTGGTGGCGCTCGCGTGGACGGGGGGCGGCGCGCTCGCCTCGGCACACTCAAACGGTGCGCGGCGCTTTTTAGCGTTGAGGGTTCGGGGTTGCGAGGGGAGAGGGATGCCGGCGCGCCTGAAGCAGCGCTCGCTCGCTGGCACGCGCTGATGAGCCCGCGCCAACGCCGCTGCTGACGCCTGCAGGGGACGTCAAGATCTGGGACTGGGAGGAATGAGGAGGGCGACCGGGCGTGCTGGAGCATACTATTGCTTGGATAAAAACATCTGTAAGCAATCCTGTTTGCGCGGGGCCAGGGGCGCCGCGGCTGGGCGCGCACAGCATGCGCACCGTGACGGCGGTCAAATCTTCCGAGCGCCGACGCTTTGACCCGTGATTCGGCGTTCTCAGCGGCACGCGTGGTTACCGCAGGCAGTCTGAGATCCTTCCCGTTCAAGCAGCCCGCGGGTCTGGGCGGCTGGGCGCGCTTCTTGAAATTGGCTCAGACCGGCAATCCAGTCCACAACAGGCCTCTGGCTCCGGCCCAACACCCACAAAAGCCTCCGAGGATTCCTAAAATGACCAAAACGCGTCGGTCCGGAGGTTCCCCGGGCCTGGCGCGCGATCGCGGCGAGCAGCAGGTGGGCAGGGAGGGCGCCGCGGGCTGGCGGGCGCGCTATCGATCACTTAATGGCTTGGGGAGAGCTTCTGACTCTGAGGAAAGGGTCAGGGCCCGCGGCATGGCCACGGGCGGCTGTCGTGGACTTGCGGCGAGCAGCCAAAGGCCGCAGCGGGCCCGCAAGGGCGCCGGGAATAGCCAGTCGGCGGGGTAGAGTCGTGCAAACGACGCGGTGGAGGCTGCAGACGCGGCAGCGGCGTGCGGCGCGCCCCGCCGCGTGCTGCGTGCTGCGCCGCCGGTCAACACCTCGCCGCCGCCGCCGCCGCCGCCGCCCACCCCCGCCGCGCAGAAGGCCGCGGCAGCCAGGCCACCGCGCTCGACGCTGGGGCCCGCCGCCGCGGAGGGCGTCGCGGGCGGCGTGTTCAAGGGCGCCGCCGTCCAAATCCTGCGCCTCGAGCGGCGGCTCATGTCGACCGGCGAGATCACCAAGTGAGGGGTTGAACCGCACCTTGGGGGTCGCTTGGCCTACATCCGCGTGCATGGCCGGCACAGGGAGCCGCTGTGTGCGTGCCCACGTCAAACGCCAGACGGATGCGCTGCTTTCGCGCCTCCCCCTCCACCAGGCTGGCGCTGCAGCGCGGCTTCCTCAAGGCGCAGGGCAAGACGCCCGAGGCGACGATGGCGTCGGCGCTGTACACGGACGTCAAGAGGAAGCCCGCGGACTCGCTTTTCACGAGGTGTGCGTGTGTGGGGCTGAGCACGTGAGGCTGAGTACGTGGGGGCTGAGGGCACCGTGCCAAAGGGGTGCCGAGGCTGCGCCGGCTGCGCCAAGGCTGCACCGAGCCTCAAGTCCCTTGGTTGCCCTGTGCGGGTGCGCGCCCGCCCTCACTTGGCAAGCACCAGTTGACCCGCAACCACCTTGCCCGCCCGCAAACAGGCCGCAGGAGGGGCTGTTTGGCCTGCGCGAGTGGATCCACGAGGGCTTTTTCCCAGAGGGCTGGTGCGCCGGCGGCCCGCCCATCCTGCTGACCGGCGACGGCCCGCTCGCGCCGCTCCGCGCCGCCAGCGCGCCGCACCACCGGCAGCACTGCGTGACGAAGCTCGGGCCGGATGGGGAGGTGTTCGTGACGCGGTCGGGGCGCGGGGCTGCTGCGGCGGCTGCGCAGGCGGGGGGCCCCCAAGACCACGAGGAGCAGCGGCCCGGCATGGCCCGCGGCCGGCCACGCGCGGCGGCGGGCGGCGCCCAGGGCGCCGGAGAGGGCGGTACAGGCGGCAGCGACGACGAGGGGCCCGACGCTGGCGCGGGCGCGGCGCGCGATGCATCGCCGTACGGCGGGGGCCGCGCGGCCGCGGCCGCTGGTACGGCCGACGCAGCTGCCGCCGACCCCGCCTGCCCGGCACAGCGGGGGACGCCCAGACCGCCGCGCGCGCACCGCGGCCAGCGGCAGCCGGTGGACCCTCTGTACGTGCTGGGCCTGGTCGCAGAGCAGACCGGGGACGGCGGCGGCGGCAGCGGCAGCGGCGGCGAGGCCGCCGCCGAAGATGGGGCGGCGGCAGCGGGCGGCAACGGCGGCGGGCAGGCGCGCGAGCCGCCGCCGCCGCACCGGCGGCGCCGCCCGCGGGCGCTCGAGGTTGGGGACAACGACGCGGACGACTGCGAGGAGGACGACTGCGACGGCGACACCAGCGGCGCCGCGCCCGTCGCGTCAGATGCGGTTGGCGCCGTGGAGGCTGCGGCGAGCGGCTCGCAGCCGCGCCCCGCCAGCGCGCATCCGCCCGGCGGGATGAGGGCGCTGCTGGCGCTGGCGCTGCAGGAGGCGCCCACGAGCCCGCTGCCGTACGCGGCGAGCGCGTACGTGGAGGAAGACCTGATCCGGCCGCCCACCAAGCCGGCCGCGGGGCCCGCCGCCGACCCGGCAGACCCGCAGGCGCAGCCGCGCAAGCGGCGGCCGCTGTCGGTCGCCATCCCTGGCGGCGGCGCGGAGGGCGACGGCGATCCCGCCCAGCTGCGCGACGACAGGCCGCCGGGCGGCGGCGCCGTTGCGGGCCCCGGCTGCGACGCGTCGGCGGGGGAGGGGTGCGCGCCCTCTCGCGGCGCCGGGCCAGAATCGCTGAGCCGCCTGCGCGCGCTCGCGGCGCTGCAGGCGCAGGAGGGCCCAGCGGCCGCGCAGCACAAGATCCCGGCCGCGGCTGGCTCTTTGCAGGCGCACGACGGCTCGCACGGCCAGTACCCCCACGATTTTGCGGGCAGCGGCGCCCCTCAGGCCCTTGCGGCGATGGACTGGCAGCTGCTGCAGCACCACGCGGCGCTCGTGGAGTGGGGCCAGCAGCAGGCGGCGGCGCAGCTGCAGCACTGGCAGCAGCAGTGCTTTGGGCTGGCGGCGGGCGGGGCTGGGGGCGACGCCGCGAGGATGGTCCCGCAGTGAGTGCCGGCAGGCTTTTCTGCTCTCGCACAGTCGCGGGATCTCCACCGCTGAGTTCCGCGCTGTTTCAACTTGCGGCACAGCAGCTGACAGATGCCTCGTGCGAAATCCCACCACATCAACACCAACCCTCCCGCTCTAAACCCTTGACCCTGACACCCTTGCAGGTTTGTGTTCAGCCCCTCCTCCAACGGCGGCTACCTCGACGCAACCTCCTACTACTCATCCCTCCTGCCCACCCCCACCGGCGGCTGGGACCCCGCCGCCGGCGCCGGCGGCGGGGCCGGGGGCGGAGACCTGCTGCACCAGATGTCGGTGACCCTCGGCCTGCCGCCGCCCGCGCCGGCGCGGGGCCCCGCGCCCCGCCGCAGCTCGAGCCAGATCCCCGCCAACCCGCTGGGCCCGCTGCCCCTCGAGCTCGCCAGCCCGCGCGGCCAGGCCAACGGCGGCGGCGGCCGGCCGGCAAAGCGCGCGCGCTGCGGCGGCGCGGGCGCGGGCGCGGGAGGGGGTTCAGCCGCGGGCGCGGGGGACGCGGGCCAGGCTGCTGCAGCGGCAGCGGCGGCGGCGGCGCCGCCGCCGCTGCCGAGCCCGCGCTCTGCGCGCGACCTGTCGTCCCTTGACGAGTGGCAGGCCACCATCGAGGCCGCCGAAAAGGCCCTCGGCCGCGACCACCCCGCGGTGGGGCGCGCCTGGATCGACCTCGCGCGCGCGCTGCAGGCCGCCGCGCTGCACAGCGACCGCGCGCGGCTGGCCACCAAGCGCGCGTTTGACGTGGTGCTCGCCGCGACCAAGAGCGGGCCCGCGGGGGAGTCGTTCCAGTACCTGCTCAGCAGGTACGCAGGCGGGCAGCGCCGCAACAATGGCGGCGGCGGCGGCCAGGGCGGCTGTGGCCTGAGCGACGGCGGCGGCCCGGACGGGGGCGCCGAAGGCGATGGCGGCGGCGGCGGCGGCGGCGGCGGCCCGATTGGCGGCGGCGCGGGGGCGTCGTACGGTGCGCCGGCGCCGGCGCCCGGGCCGGGTGGCCCGCAGCTGCCTGGGGGGGCCTGAATTCGGCGGTGGCAGCGGTTTGTGCTTGGGTGCGAGGGGAGCCTGATCGCTATTAAGCTGGGAAGCCGGGCTGACTTGCCGTGTTCTTCATGGGTGGGCGTTTCTCGACTTTCCGTGGACTGGGGCCGCTGCAGTTGCGCGTCACCGCATGCGGTCCAGGACACGATGCAGTTCGGCAGTGTTTGCATCGCTGGCCGCCCGGCCTTCAAGTGCAATCGAACAAAGGCGCCGCGGAACAAAGGCGCCGCCGCCGGCGCTGTCGGATTGCGGCAGCGGGACGGCGGTGCTGCGGGCGCAGCAGGTTCTGCGCTGTTCAGTCACGGGCCTTCATTGCTTCAATCCCGCCCAATTGCTCCGCTCAGCAATTGGCCGCGCCAGTCGTAGACGATCCTCCAGCAGCTGGCCAGCTCGCGGGGCTTTTGCGGGCCTCTTCCGCGCGAAAAAGACGGGATTGGGGCCCCAGAATCGGACCACCTTTTGGTCGCCCGCGACGCAGCCGTCCAATTGGCAGCGCGCCCCGCGCGGCGGCACTGCACGCCCGCCGCAGAGCGCGCGGCAGCCTCGCCGCTGTTCGCCGCCGCGGCGGCCGCGGCGCGCGCTCGTACGCCGCGCCCGGCCGCGGCAGCGCCAAGCTGGGGCAGCTCGCCAAGGGGGGCGGCGGCAGCGGCGGAGACAAGGTCGCTTTGGACGTCTCGCCGGCCCCCGATGCGCCACCAGCGCACCGGCCGCGCACCTCCTCCCCGCTGCTGCCGCCGGCCGCGCTGCAGCGCGGCGGCGGCGGCGGCAACGGCGGCCTTTTCGGCGCCGCCGCCGGCTGGCTGCGGCGCGCGCGGCAGCGGCAGCGGCAGTGGTGGGCGCTCGCCGCCGTCGCTGCGGCCCTCCTCGCCGCCAACGCCGTGTTTGTGCGGCTGAGCGCGCGCGGCCCGGGCCGGCCGTCGCCGAGCTGCCTCGCGCTGGCCCAATCCGCGGAGCTGCCTGCGGCGTTTCTGGAGGCGTGGCGGCCGCGGTCGCGGCCGGTGCCGCCTGCGGAGCCGCGGCTGGTGCCGAGTGACTGGAGCGGGCCCGTCAACCCAGCGCACCTGGGTGAGGGGTGACCCGCGCGCGCCCTTGCAAGGCGGCCCCCCTTTTCCTGCTGCAGGTCTTTCCAACGGCGGGCTGGCGAGCCACAAACCCATTCCCGCCCCCGCCCCATTCCAACCCGCCGCCGCAGCCGCCAGCCGCGCCGAGGTTGTGGCCTCCTGCGGCTACCATGTTTTCCGATACCGGGTGGCGGGGCGGCGCGTGTGGAGTGACGAGGACCACCGCGCAGACACGCTGCTGCTGCGCTACAGGGAGGTGCGGCGCTGGAGGGCTTGGGGTTGTTCCTGGCTGCGGGCGCGCCGCGCGGCCTCCCCCCGGCGCGGCTGCAGGGGTCCGGGCTGGGGATACGGGCCGCAAGGGCTGCAAGGGTCTAGCGGGGCTCTGTGTTGCTCGTTGCTGGTGGCAGAAACGCCAGCTGAGCGGCGGACACGGGGAGCAAGGCAGCGGCGGCGGCGGCGCGCTATGCTGGAAAAATCCAAGCCCCGTTGCGCACCTCTACCGACACGCCGCGCCGCCCCAGGTGTTTGCGGAGATGCTGCTCACCGCCGTCTGGCTGTACCGCGACTTTCCCGACGCCGACCTTTGGGTCTCCACCGCCGACGAGCCCAGCGCCTGCGGCATGGCCGCGCCGGTGCTCCAGTTCTACGTGCTGACTCAGGACGGCCGCGGCGGCCGGACGGGCGCGGGCGCCGAGGGGGAGGCGGGGATGGAGTTTGAGCTGGGGGAGCTGCTGTCCGGCCGCGGCGGGTGGTGGGAAGCTTCCGCGGCCGCGGCGGCGGCCGGCGGGGGAGGAGGGGGCGCGCCCGCCGAGCTGCCGCAGAGGACGCGGGGGTTCCCCATCGTGACGGCAGACGTAAGGGGGCTTGGGGAGGGGCGGGGCGTTGAAGCTGCCCGAGCGCCGGAGCGGCTGGGACGGAGGGCATGCACGCGTTCTGGCAGCCAGAACCCTGAAATCGCCTTTCCAGCAAGCGCAACACATGCATTACATTCCAATCCGGCCCCAATCCAAATGCAGACGTGGGAGGATCTGTCGCTGCCCCGCGAGTCCCTGGCCGCATACACCGCCTGCATGCAGGCCCGCCACAGATCACAGGAGCCGAAAGTGATCTGGCGCGGCAGCAACACGGGATTCAACCGCGGCTGGCCGCCGGAGCCCGCCGCCGCCGGCCCCGACGGCGCGCCGCCGGCGGCCGCGGCGGCGTGGCCGCGGTGGCGGCGGCTGCTGCGCAGCAAGCGCGCGCTCGCGGCGCTGCTGGCGCGGGGGGTTGACTACATGGACGTCGCCTTCCACGCCTTCATGCCCGAGATCTGGGATCTCAAACCAGACGACCCCGTGTCGAGGGCGGCGCAGGAGCTGCTGGTCCGGCCGCCGGTGCCTCTGGAGGATTGGGGCAGGTGGGGTTTAGTGGGGGGCCCTAGACCCTGGGGCTGGTTACCTTCTTGTTGTTTTGCCCTACCAGTGGGGTTTCGGGGGGCTGGCTGCGGGCGCAAAAATGGAACTGCTGCACCGACCCGCGCGAATAGCCAAGGCACGGAGGCTTGCTTTGGAGCCGGATGGAACCCAACCAAGCCCAACCACACCCCAAAACGCATACCTCACCCCCCATGTTCCCCCCCCCCAAATACAAATTCAAAAGGTACGCGCTGCAGCTGTCGCTGGACGGCCACGCGGGGCCCTTCCGGGTGCCGCGGCAGTACCTTTCGGGGGTCACCGCCACGCTGCAGCAGGCCTCGCCCTTCCAAAGCTGGTGGGTTGGCGGCGCGGGGTGACCCCGCGGTTCTGCCGCTGTCGGTGGGCTGGCTTTCCTCCGCCGCCTAATCGCAAACCAGCCGCATTCAAGCCCCGGTTAACCCAACCCGCCCACCCTCCCACCCCCTGCCTCCAAACCTCTTAACAAGGTTCGGGCCGCGATTCAAACCCGGCGAGCACTACTTCGAATTCAAATACGATCTGTCGGACCTTTTGGAGGCCGCCAAAAACCTGACCACCGCCGCCGCCGCCGGCGACCGGTCCGTCCGCGCCGCCGCGGCCGCCGCGGCCGAGGCGGGGGCGCGCGAGTTTTCGGCTTTTTCGCAGCTCGACGCGCTGGCATGGACCGCGGCGCGCGTGCGCGAGCTGGCGGGCCCCCCGCCGCCCGGCCCGCCGCCGGCGGCGGACGGGTGGCGGGTGCTGAAGATACGGAGGGACGCCGGCGGGGAGGGCTGGAGCAGCGCGCTGCTTCGTTCCCCTGGGATGGCGGCCTTTCGGCGGTCGTTTGTAGCCGAAATGGCAGACAACCTGGAGCAGGGCTGATCTGTGATCTGACTGACCTGCCTCGTTGCCGCGGCCCTTGGTGCATTTGGCGCCGCCTCCTTCGCTGTCTGGCGTGCTCGACCTCGCTGCGCGGCGTATCGATACCTTTCCCCCCTGGAACTTTAGAATTTGTGCGCCCCTGCATACTAACAACAAACACACACTCTTATCCCCAGTTTTGGCGGTGCTTACCACATGCAACACTCAAAAGGTTCTAAACGCCGCAAAGGTTTTGGGGGCCGCGAAATGCCCGCGCCTGTCTCAGCGCGGGAGGCGAGCCTTGCAGCCCGCAGGGGCGCGGCGCGCGGGCGGCCGCAGCGGCGCAAACACGGCCTTGTTGGCCCCGCGGCCGCCGCGCATCCGCAGTGCAACGCTGCCCCCATTGCATCATCCCCCGAGCGCCGCAAGCGCCCCAAGCGCGCGCTCCGCCCGCGCGTGCGTCGAGAGCGCCGCCGCAGCGAAGGCCGCAACCTCGGAGGCCTCCGCCGGCGCCGGGGGGTTTTGGAAGTAGGGGTCCGCCAGCGCCTGCGCCGCGGAGGGGCGCCCGGCTGGCAGGTAGCTGCGGGCGGGGGCGGGAGCAGATAGGGGCAGGGGAAGGTCAACGGGGGGCTGTTGCGGTTTCAGCAAGGGGCGGATCGGCCAGGCCAGGGCCCTGTGCCAGGGGGGGGGGCATCGAGCCTCACACTGACGAGCAAGCACCCCATCCAAAGTCACCAGACCAGCCGTAACCCCCACCTGAGGAGGCTCGCCAGCAGGTCGAGTGCGTCACTCCCCGCGTCCGGCAGCGCGCCCGCCAGCCCCGCCCGTGCGAATTCCGCGGGATCTGCCCCTCCGGATCCCGGATCTCCCCCCTCCGGCGGATCGAACCGGACCTTCCCCCAGTCCGGAAGCTTCTCCACGCCGGGCCATGATCTGGGGGTGATCTGGCCCAGGAGGCGCTGCAGTAGCGCCAGCTGGCCGATGTCACTGGCGCCAGGGGCGAGCGGGCACAGGCCTGTGGGTCGTGGGTTGGGGAGGGGCGCAGCGCGCGCGTGTGGGAGGGCGGGCGCGCGAGCAGATGCGTTCGTGCGAATGCACACATAAGCGCGCATGCAGCTTTTCTCAAAGGCATTCCGCGCCGCCGAAAACGAAACCCCCGAACGCCCTCCCCCACCGAACAAACCCCAACAGCCGACGCGCGCCTCACGAAGCATCTCCGCAAAGACGCCCCCCCCCCCAAAACCGAACAAACCCCAACGCGCGCCGCCGCGCCGCCGTACCTAGCATCTCCGCGAACACGGCGCCCGCGCCCCAAACGTCGACTGCGGCGCCGTCGTATTTGGAGGCGCCAAACAGCAGCTCGGGGGCGCGGTACCAGCGAGTGGCCACGGCAGGGCTGTAAGCCGGACTGCCGGGGGCTGAGGGCGGACTGTCTGCGTCCGCGTCTGCGTCTGCTGTTGGTTCTGCAGCTGCTGCTGCCTCTGCTGCTGCTGCTGCTGTTGGTTCTGCAGCTGCTGCTGCCTCTGCCTCTGCTGCCGCGTCTGCCGCCTCTGCCGGACCGCTGTCCTCCGGACTGCCCCCTGGACTGCCTTCCCCCCCCGCCACGGCCCTCGCCAGTCCAAAGTCCCCCAGCTTGAGGCAGCCGTCAAAGCCCAGCAGCAGGTTGGAGGGCTTCACGTCGCGATGCATCAGGCCTGGGCGTGGGGTTGGGTGGGGTTGTGCGGTTTGAAAGGGGAGTGCTGCACTTCAAGCTGGGGAGTGCCTCAGCTTTAGCGAAGCGATTGGGACCTTGCAATTTGCGAGGGGAGTGCCAGCTTTAAAGCAGCGACCGGGACCGGCCTCTCATAGGCGCGTCTTTGTAGCATATGGGAGGCTGGTCCCGGTCGTTTCGTTTCGGTCGATGAAGCGGGCCGCGCGCCCCCAAAGTCGGCCGTGCAGCGGCCCAGCAGCCCTCGCCGCCCCCCGCACCCGCGCCGTGGCACGCCGCCAGCGCGGCGAGCAGCTGCCGCATCAGGGCCTTGGCCACGGGGGCCGGAAGCTGCCCGTAGGTGGCGTCCAGAAGGCGGGACAGGTCTGTGGCGCACAGCTCCTGGACCAAATGGAGGCAGGGGCCCTGCGCACAGTTTTTCGTTGTCGCTTTTGCTTTGTTATCCGCCGTTTCTGCGCCTTCTTGCACTATGTCGTTGCGTCATCTGACTAGAGCGAGTTTCGCGGTGCGGGGCGTCGGCCGCGAAAGCGGCAGCTGCGGCGCGGCGCCGCGCACAAGCCCCCGTCCTCATTCCCTCATTCCCCCCGTCGCGCGCCGCGCACCTCTGCGGTGGCGTCCAGCAGCGCGACCACGTTTGGATGCCGCAGCGCCCGCAGCGCGCGCGCCTCGCGCAGCGCCGCGCCGGCCGCCGTGCCGGCGCGAGAAAACACGCGCTTCACCGCGACGCGCTGCCCGGTGGCGCGGTCGACGGCGGCGACGACCTGCGGAAGGGGGCGAGGGGCGGAGAGGGGGCCGGCGGCATGTGTGCGGTGCTGCCGCGCGGCGCGCCGCCAGGGCGGCGCAGCGTGCAGAGGGCGTGGCAAGCGCGGCAGCGGCGGGTGGGCGCGCGCGCACCTCGCCAAACGCGCCGTGCCCGAGCACGCGCAGCCGGTGGTATCGCCTGTGGAGTTCGGGGGTCCAGTCGTCCATGATCGAGCGCGTCCGGCGGGCATGTCGCAGATCAAAGTAGCGGAACTTGCGGCTTTCCCGCGTCAGACGGGAGCTCCAGCGGCGCAAGCTGCATGTATAAGTTGTCAGGCTGTGAGTATTGGCCTGACCTGCCATCTGCCACCTTTGGTGCCAACCGACGGCGGCGGCCGCGGCGGGTGGGCAGCCAGCGTCGGTTTCCCTTCAGCACGCTCCCCTTCCCCCAACGCCGCCCGCTCGCCCGCAACCGCCGAGAGCAGAAAAAGGAAGTTACCCTCGTCTTTCAAAGCCTAAGCCTACAGCCGAGGGCATGCCACCCGGCCGGCCGGCCCTTCATCGAAGGGGCATCGACCCTACCGCGCACCCCGCCGAGGCCCGCGCCGCCGCTGCCGCACAGCCGCTGCCGCGCAGCCGCGCCGCGCCGCGCCGCCGCCGCCGCCGCCGCCGCCGCCGCCGCCGCCGCGAGCCCGCCGCTCACTGCTCCTCCTTCTTGTCCCCCCCCTCCCCCGCGAACGCGCCCAGGATGCCCGCCTTTTTGGACATCTCCTCCAGCTTGGCCGCGGCCACTGAGCCGCTGGAGATCATGCGCTCCAGGCGGGCGGCCTCGGTCTTGAAGAACTCAACGCCCTGGGGGGTCGGGGAGTTTTTTTTGGGGGGGGGAGGAGGTGCGCGTGGGTTTGTCTGAAGGGTTTGCATCGCGTTTTTGTGGGTTGGGGTTTTGCGCACGCGTGCGCCGGGGTTTCGCAGGCCGCCGGCTGCAGAGACAAAAGAAAGAAAAGCGGCCGCGCAAGCCCCCCCGCCCCCCACCTTCTCTGCCGCCTTCTTTGCCAGCTTGACGTAGATCTCCCCATTGGCCTTGTCATCCGCCTCCAGGTTGCCCGCCGCCGTCTCGAGCTCCTTGATGACAGCGGCGAGGCCGGCCTTGGTGGCTTTGCCGGCCTTTGCGGCGATCTCATCCAGGCTGGCCACACGGCCAAAGCTCTTTTGTTTTGGGGAATGGGGGGAAAGGGGTGTGTTTGGGGGGCGAAGGGGCATGCTTGGATTCGAAGAGGGGGCGGGGTGGGGTGGGTGGGTGGGGTGGGGGCGGGTGGGCGTGTTCACGGGCGCGTGGGGGTTCCCCCGGAGCGCCCAGGGGCCTGGTGCTGTGGACGCTGGCCGGCCGGCGGCCCCGCCCCCACGAAAGCCGCTCCCCGAAAACCGCTCCGTCAAAACTGCGAGAAGCTCCTCCCATAAACCCCCCGAAAACACCCCCACAACCACAACCACACAACCCCTCCACCCCCCACCTTGTCCAGCGCGATGCGCTCCCGAAGGTACGCGGCAAACGCGTCCGCCGTGCGCGCCCCACTGTACGCCTCCCCGCTGTCCTTGGTGGGCGCCTTGCCCCTGGGGAAGAACTTGATGCTGGGGAAGCCGCGCACGTCAAAGCGCTCGCCCAGGGAGCGGTGCTCGTCGGCGTTGACCTGCGTTTGGGGGGTTTGGTGTTGGTGTTGGTTTGTTTTATTTGTGTCATTTTGCGTGCACCGAAGGCGTCGCCTGGGGCAGTCTCGACCCCAACCCCAACCCCAACCCCCAAACCAAAGCCCTAGACCCCACCCACCCTTTTGCCACCACCACCCTGCCCCTGCTCTCCAACCCCCAAACCCCCCCCCCCCACCTTGGCCACCACCACCCTGCTCTTGAGCTTGGGGTCCCCCTCCACCATCTCACCCAGGGTCTTGAACTCGGGGGTCATGCGCTTGCAGTGGCCGCTGGGGGATTGTGGGCGGTTTTGATTGGTGCGGGTTTTGTGAGCGGCGGTTTTGGTGGGCGGGTTTGAGCAGAGCATACCGGTAACACGGCGCCGCCGCCGTCCAACCCCGACGCCCGCTCGTCGCGCCCTGATCACGAACAGATTCCCGCGCCGCCGCGGCCAGGGCGCGCAACCGGAGCTCTTGAGCTCCCGAGTTGCAAAGCTGCCAGCGGCGCAAGCTTTCGGGTCCGCGCCCCCCCCCCCCCCCCCGCCCCGGCCCCGGGCTCACCACCAGGGGGCGTAGAACTCAATGAGGGCGGCCTTGCCGCCGTTGACGACTGCGGCGCGGCGGCGGCCGGGGGGTTGGCGGGGCGGGGCGCTTGGGTGGGTGGCCGCGGTCGCCGCGGCTCGGACGCGCGCGCGCGCAAGCGGCTGCGCCCCCCCCCCCTTTTAGGCTGGGGAGCGCCCGTCGGCGCGCGCACTCACGCTTGTCGAAGTTGTCGGGGGCTGGGGTCGGATGTGGCGGGGGCGGGGCGGGCGAGGGCGGGCGTGGGGGTTGGCGCGCGGGCAGCCGGCAGGCGCGGCGACAGGGCGCGCCGCGAGCGGCGGCGCACGCGGCGCGGCCGGCGGCCCGCGCCGCGTCAGCCGCCCTCGGCGCCACCGATCATTTCAACGGCGAGGGCACCAGCGTTCCAAGCGCGCGCCCCCTGGAGGAACCGGCAGCGGCGAGCTGTCCAACTCCGGAAGGCTCCACCCGCCCCCCGTCCCCAACCGCTCACTCAGATCCTGCACGCCGGGGAGGGAGACGGTGGGATCATCCGCTGCGCGAACGGCGGAGACGCACATGCCAAGGGCCAGGGCCGCGGCGAGGAGAGTCTGGGCCCGCATGATCTGGGGGTCCACTAGCTCAAGCTGCGAGGCTGAGATGTACTACCGTGGTAACCTGTGGTGCCGTGGTAAGTTGAGCTGCGTGGTTACCCAAAACGATCGGAAGTGGGCCTGCGGAGGCAAGCACGGTCGGCAAAGCCTTGCAAAGCCGGCTCCGAAAGCGAGCAGCTGCTGCACTGCTGCCGCGCGCAGACCAGGGCGCCGCCGGGAGGCACGGGGGGCCTCCCGCTTCCGCCCGGGCCTCTGGACCCTCTCATTGCATTCGACTTTGATTGAGGGGGCAGCAGCGCTGTACGGTCGCCTGGCCACTGCGGCAGGCACTGCGGCGACGGCGCCGCACGGCGCCGCACCCGGGGGAACGCTGGCAGCGCTGCTGCTGCAATCGCATCCGATTGTCGATTGAGTGTGTCCGCAATGATGAGCGCGGCGCAGGCAGCGGGGCCACGACCCCCGCTGGCGCCACGCACTCCTGCAGCTAGCGGGCGGAGCGTCGGCTCCAGGCGAATCTGGGGCAATTCCGCATGCCGCAGGCACCGGCGCAGCGCGGCTCTGGCGGCGGCGGCGCCGCTGCCGCCGTCCGCCGCCGCTGCGCCGCCGCCGCCGCCGCCGCCGCGCCCCGCCGGCCGGCCGCCCCGTCGAAACCGGCCCGGCCGTGACCGCGAATGGGACAGCGGCGGCGACGGCGGCGACGACGGCCCCAGCACCAGCGGCCGCGGCGGCGGGAGCGGCGCCGGCGCCGCCGCGGGCGCCGCCCAGCCCGGCGCCGCGCGCGGCCGCGTGGACGTCGCCAAAATGCTGACCAACGCCATCGCCGGCGCGCCCACGCTGGGCGCGCTGCTCGATCTGGCGGAGGCCAACGGGCAGCGGCTGGACCACATCCACGTCGCCGCGCTCATCGCGCGCGGGGCGGCGCTCAGCGCGGCGGCGCCGGCGCTGGCGCCCGAGCGGCCGGGGCCGCAGCAGGCAGAGCCGCAGCAGCAGCAGGCGAAGCCGCAGGCGGCATCGGGCTTCCTGTCAGACGCCGCCGGCGGCGACGGCGGCGGCGGCGGCGGGCACCAGGGCGGCCAGGGCGCGGCGCAGGCCGGCCCCGCTGGCAGCGAAGCCGCGGCCGCGGCGGCGCTGTCGCGCCTGTGCGCGCTGCTCGCGCAGCGGCTGCGGCACACCACGCCCGCGAGCCTCGCGGCGTCGCTTTGGGGACTGGCCAAGTTCACAACGGTGGGGCTGGGGCCGCAGCTGTCGGCCGCGCTGGCGGCGACGCCGGCGGTCGAAGAAGAGCCCGCCGAGGGGCCGGCCCGGGGGCCCCCGCCCGCGGCGGCGGCAGGCCCCCCGCCCGGCGGCGCGCCCGCGGCGGCGCGCCAGCGCGTGCCCCGCCGCCGCCGCCCGCTGCTCCCCGCGCTCGGCGCGCGCGCGCTGGCGCTGGCGCCGGACATGACTGGCCAGCAGCTGGCGACGGCGCTGTGGGGGCTCGCTCGCGCGGGGTTTGCGCCCGACGCGGCTTGGACCGCCGCGTTCGCGTCCGCCGCGGCGCCCGCGCTGCGCGCGGGGCGCTGCGGCCAGACGGACTGCGCGCTTCTGCTGTACGCGTTTGCGCTGATGCGGGCCGACCCCGGGCCCGCGCTGTTCTCGGCATGGCAGGACGCCACCGCCTCAGCGCCCGGCGGGGGGCTAGCGGCGGCCAACCCCCAGGACGCGAGCACGATGCTTTGGGCCGCCGGCGCGCTCGGGCTGGCGCCGCGCCCGGACTGGCTGGAAGCCGCCTTTGCGGCGACCGCGCCGAGGCTGGGCTCCTACGGGCCCCAGGCGCTGAGCAACACCATATTCGGGCTTGCGAGCCTAGGGGTGGAGCCGCCGGGGGGCTGGCTGGACGCGTTTCTGGAGGCGGCGGAGGCGGCGCTCGCGCCGGCACCCGGCGGCGGCGACGCCGGCGACGCCGGCGGCGTTGAGGCGGATGCGAGCAGCAGCGGCGGCGGCGGCGGCGGCGGCGGCGGCGGCGGCGGCGGCGGCGGCACGACGCCGCAGGCGTTCGCCACCACCCTCGCTTCCCTCGCCCGCCTCGGCGCCGGCCGCCGCGTCTCGGCCGCGTGGCTGGCCGGCCTCCTGTCGCGCGCCGCGCCCGCGCTGCCGCGGTTCAACCCCCTCGAGCTCTCCAACACCGCGTGGGCGCTGGCGCGGCTGGACGCGGCGCCGCCGGAGGGCTGGATGCCGCGGTTCCTGGGCGCGTGCGGTGGCCGCATGGGCTCCTTCAGCGGGCACCAGCTCGTCAACCTGCTGTGGTGGGGGCCCGGCGGGGGCCGCTTGATTGCCCTCTGCTTTGCTTGCGTTTGGGCCGCGCCGGCGGGATGCGGGGCCGGAGGCAAGGCCGGCAGCAGCCTGCGCTGCGCGCGCTGCAGTGAGCCCCCTGCCCCGAGCGCCCCCCCCCGGCCCCTGTCACCGCGCCTCCCAAGCCTCAGCTCCACCCGCCAACCGACCTCCACCAACCGACCCCCGCCCACCAACCCCACCCCCCAAACACAGGTCCCTCGCGCTCCTCCGCCGCCCCCCTCCGCCCGCCTGGCTCGCGTCTGCGCTCTCCGCCCTCGCGCCCTCCCTCCGCCGCCTCTCCCCCCGCGCGCGCCACGGGCTGATCTGGTCGCTCTCCTCCATGCGCGCGGCCCCGGGGGCAGGCTGGCTGTCGGAGTTTATGGCGGCGTGCTTCGAGGGCGGACTGGCGGCGGACCAGGAGGCGTGCGCCAACGTGCTGTTCTGCGTTTCATCCATCGACCCAGACTTTTTGGCGGTGCGGCCGGCGGCTGCTTTCGGCTGTTTGGGGCTCTGCTGGCTGGGACGGCCCCCAGCTGCTTTCGGCTGTTTGTGCTTTGTTTCTGGGCTTTGGCGCCCTTGTTTTGGGGGTCGCTCCCTTTAGTCATTTTTTGGGGCTTTCAAAGCCCCACAATTTGGGACGGGACCTAGAAAACGAGCCGCCGCGTGGACGCCATGCAGCCCGCCAGAAAAACAAAACCAACCCCCCGAAAACGAACAACCCCGCGCAAACGGCAGGCCTGGCTCGAGTCCTACCTCACCGCTGCCGCAGGCGACGACGGCGGCGGCAACGACGGCGGCGGCGGGGGCGGCGGCGGCGGCGGGGGGGCTCTCGCCGAGTCCCTGGCCAAGTACGGCCAGCTCGCCGGCGTTCTGGCGGTGCTCGCCGCCACCGACGGCCGCCGCCTGCGCGCGTCGTGGGTCGCGTTTTCGGACGCGGACTGGATCGGCGACGCCTCGGGCGGCGGCGGCGGCGGCGGCGGCGGCGGCGCGGCGGGCGGGCTGGTGCAGGCGGGGCCGCCGGGGTTCGAGGAGATGCTCAACGGCGGCGGCGGCGGCCGGCGGGGACCGAGGCGCGGCCGCGGCGGCGGCGGCGGCGGGGGCTGAGTTTGCTGCCCCCAAGCCAAAAGCATGGTATGCCGGCTGCGAGCCGCGAATGTAAATTAACTCCAGAGTCGAAATCGGATGGCGACAGCTTGCCCGGCCCCCTGCCCTCGGCCCTTCCCGCCCGCCGCTTCCACTCGGGGTCTTTTACACTCAGCCCAGCCCGCTCAAAACGCCGGCGGCGGCGCGAAAGGTGCGCCGCTCCGCGCCTGCCGCAACGCTGCCGCAGCCGGCCGGCGGTTGCCTGCGGCCGCCGCCGCCGGCGCGCGGCCTTTGAAGCGCCTTCGAAAGCCAGGCTTCGCTTTGGCACTCGCTATGGCTTTTGAAACTCACTTTGGCACCGACCCGGTCTCTTTGAGCAGTGCGGTGTGCAGGGGGCAGGGGTCTGGCTCGTCAGACCGGAGGGACATCTGGGACAGCCCGTAGAACCACCCGTTGCGCCACTCAAACTTTGGGGTTGGTTTTTTGGTTTTTTTGGGGGGGGGAGAGGAGGGTTTGGGTCGGCGGCGGGTGTGTGTGCATCCGCTGGGCGGCGGAAGCAAACGGGTTTTGAGGAACGAGGAAAGCGCCCAGGAAAAGGGCAAACCCAGCCCCCCACGCCCCGCACAGCGCGCCCGCGCCCAAACAAAAGCCCCCACCCCCCCTTGCCGACCCCCCCACCTCCTTGATCGCCGTGGGGAAGTGCGAGACCGAGCGGGCGTACGCCAGCAGCCGCTCCACCGCGCCCGGCGCCTCTGGCACGCCCATCGCGGCGCTGCCCTCGGCAAGAAGCTCGGACAGCAGGGCGGACACCTCCTGCGTGTGCCGCGCCTCCACCTCGCCCACGGTGGCGCCGTGCTTGACTCCGACCAGCATGAAGGCGCTGGGTTGGGTTTGGGGGGTTTGGGGTTTTGGGGTTTTGGGGGTTTGAGGGTTGTTTTGGGGGGGAGGGTTGGAGGGTTTGGGGAGGTTTGTGGGGTGGGCTTTGGCGGGGAGGCAGCCCTGTCGCAGGAGGCCGCAACTCGCGAGCAGCTCAGAAGGGCTTGGGGTTCAAGCCTCAAGCGATCCAAGCCAGCAAGCAGCAAAAGCCCCCCCCCAAAAGCAGCAAAAGCCGCCGCCGCCAGCCCCCTTCCCCCCTCCCCCCACCTGATCCACGCCAGCTTCTCCAGCATCGCCTGCGTGAAGGCCTCCTTGCCCAGCACCTGGCAGCTCAGGCCGCCCGCGTGGAGGCGCGCGGCGATGGCCTGGGGGTGGGAGGTGCGGTTTTGGGGGTTGCGCGTGTGTGTGTGGAGTTGGGGTGGAGGGGGTGGTGGGTGGGGGAGGTTGGGGGTGGAGGTGGGGGTTGGGGGAGATTGGGTGCAGTGGGGTGCGGTTATTAGTGGGGGTTGGGCGAAGGCGAAACGGGGGTGCAAGAAACGCAAAGGGTGCTGTACAAAGGCGTGCCACTAGCCACCCACCCAAGGAACACATTCCCCCCCAACAAACACACACAGTCAGGCCCGCGCCCCCACCTCGGCGTGCGGGCCGTACGCCGCCGTGAGCCCCTCCGGGTTGACCTCGGTCTTGCCGTCCGTCGGGGGGTCCCCCAGCTTTGCCACGGCAAAGTAAACGAGCAGCTGGGTGGCCGCGCCGAGGCCCTTTGAGTCGAGCCAGGACTGGAGCATGCCGTTTTGGATGAACACCAGGTCTGGGGGGTGGGGTGGGGTGGGGGGGAGTTTTGGGGGGTGGGGGTTGGGTTGGGGTGGGGGGTGGGGGTTGAGGGGGGGCGAGTTGTTTTGCGGCATGCTTGCGGTGGCGTGTGAGCACGCACGTGCACGCCCTGCACACGAGTCTTTTGCAGCGTTGCTTCTGAGGTGCGGCGCGTCAAAAATTCATTCAGTCCCTCAAGGTTCAACCCCACCCAAGCACCCGACCAAACAACCCCCCCTCCCCCGCGCAAAACCGCCGACGGGCGGCTGGAAAGCGGCAGAAGCGAAAGGCAAAAGCGTCAGCGCAAAAGCGGAACCAAAACCCCGCGCCCACCCTTGCGCCTGTCCCTGGGCGTGGCGTCCACGACGGCGTCGAGTGAGTCGTTGCGGGTGGCGACGATGATGGGGCCGGGGGGGCCCTCGATCTTGCCGCCCCGCTTCACGAGCACCTGTTGGGCCGTTGGTTGTGTGGGCAAGGGGGGGGGTTAGGGCGTGCGCGGCGAGTTGGGGGTGCGCTGCGGCGCCGCGGCCCCCGCGGTCGGCGGGGGGGGGCAGGGTCAGTCGGCCGGGGGAGGGGCTGGCCCGTTCTGATGGCAAGATGGCAAAAAGAGAAACTGCAACGGGGCGGAGGCGGAGGGGAGCGCACGTCGGTGCCGGGGCCCATTGCCGCGAGCGCCTGGCCCACGCGGCCGCCGCCGACGATGATGCACGGCTGCGTTTGTTTCGGAAGGGGGTGGGTGAGCGGGTGGGTTTGGGAGGGAGGGCGGCGGGGAGGGGGGGGGGTCTGGCGCTGCGGCTGCGACGCCGGCCGTGGCCCAACTGCGTGCGCAGCAAGAGAGTCCAGAGGCGCGCACAGGGCCCGTTGGCGCCATCCAGGAAGCCCAGGGGTCGGCGGCGCTTCCGGGAGGGTCAGGCGGGGCCCACCTCGACCGTGGCCATGGTCGCCGCGCACACAGCGCGCACGGCGCGGCGGCGGGGCTGCTGCTGCGCGCGCGCGGCGAGCGGCGCGGCGGCGGGGCGCGCGAGCCGCAGCGAGGCAGCCCGCGAAACGGCGCTGGGGGCGAGCATCGCCGGGTGGGGAACGCCGAGCGCTGACCGCTGGCGAGCGCCGCGAGGCTGCCGCGTTCGCCCTTGCAGCTAGCGGACCTCCAACACTGGCACGCGGACTGCAAACGAAATCTCAGTTGGCGCAATGTGCTTTCGCCGATCCGACGCGTGCAATTGAACCGCGCGCCGCTCCTGAGAGAAGCTGTGGAGCAGCTGGGGCGGGCCGAGATCGCTTTCAGGGGCCGATCGAGGCGGGCCCACCATTTGATAAAGCATTCAGACGGCATCAAGACTGCAATGGCGCTACCCGCGGCCCGCCCCGTGGCGGGGTGCGCCCGAGCGCCAGCCTCGGCGCGCGGGCCTTGCGTTCCCCGCCGTGTCTCGGTCCCAGCGGGGCCCGATCGGCACCAGCAGTCGCCCACCGCCGCCGCCTGGGACGCGCAGGGCCTGGCGCGCGCGCTGGCCGCGACTGCGGCGGTCTCGGCGCTTGCCGCCGCCGCCGCCGCCGCGCCCCGCGCGGCGCGCGCGGATGAGGAGGCCGGCTGGAAGCCGCGGCGCCACCACCGCCACATTGGCGAGCGCATCAGCGACACGTGGGCGGACGCGGTGGTCGAGGTGCGGCGCGCGCCGCTTCCGGCCGGCTGCTGCGGGGCCGGCGCGCGGCGGCCATCGCTGACCAGCCTGCGTGCCCCGGTTGCAAGCAAACGACAGCTGTAGCAGTCACGATCCCTCCCGCCCGTGTCTGAGCAAAACAAAAAAACCACGTCACCCGCTGTTCATCAGGTCCAGGAGTCTGACAAGCAGACCATACGCGAGCTGCGGCGCCAGCTGGCAGAGGAGCGGCGCCGCGCGGACGTGAGCGCCCGCCCTGCATGCCACCGCGCACGCTGCGCTTGGTGTGCGTTAAGCGCGACGACGGGGCCTGGCCTGCAGTTGGGCAAGCAGCAGCAGCAGCAGCAGCAGCAGGAGCAGCAGCAGGAGCAGCAGATTGCGGTTTCATGCTGCCTCCCTCCCCGCCCCCCACACCGCGCCGCCCACTCCCTCCCCAGTCCGAGCTCGCGCGCCGCACGGCCGCGGAGCAGCAGGCGCGCGTAGCGGTGATGCAGCAGTCGCTGCGCCGCGCTGACGAGGACGCCTTGCTGACCGTGCGCGTGCTCGGCGCAGACGTCACCGGCCCGCTGCTGTTCGCGTCACTCGCGGCGGCGGGGTGGTGGGCGTGGTCGACGGACGCGGTGGGGCGGCTGACGGGGCGGCGGGGCTTTGGGCGGAGGGGGCGGTGGGTCTACGACCGATCCCTCGGCGGCAAAAAGGTGTGGGGGGGGGGCGGCGGTTGGTTGGGTGTGGACGCGTCTGGCTTATGCTTTGCGGTGGCGGCAGGAGCGCGTGCGTTTTTCGGGTCGCGACTGCACTGCAGAGTGAGCTGCGCCTGCAGCCGCGCGCGCCGCGCGCCGCGGTACCTAGGCGCACGGGGTGCCAAAACCGTGCGGCGCGCGCAAAAACATGCGCGCGCGAAACAACCTCGGGGGGGGGGGGGGGGGGGGGGGGGGGGGGGGGGGGGGGGGGGGGGGGGGGGGGGGGGGGGGGGGGGGGGGGGGGGGGGGGGGGGGGGGGGGGGGGGGAGTGAGGGATGGAAGGCGGTCATCGTCAGCGACGAAAGGCGGTCATCGCCAGCCGCCACGGCGGCGGGCCAGTCAGCACGGTGGAACAAGGGCACCTTGCCCGAGGCAGTTGGAATGTGCCAAAACCGCCAGAAGCTGCGCTTCGACCACGCGGGCGAGCTCGGGCCCAGGACCCAGGGTTCTTCTCCAGCGGTTCCGCAGCTGCCTGGCGGGCCAATACGGCTTTTTTTGTCCCCTGGAGCCTCAAAAGCGATGTACTCCCACCTCAACCTCTCCGCGTGGTCCCGATCGGTGTGGGGGTGGGGGCCGAGGGATGGCCGTGGGCTGGGAGCGTGCAAACGTGCGCAGCTCGGATTCTTGCAATGCGAGGGAATCGATCAATCAATCCCAATTTGTTGCGGGCCGCGCGGTTGTGGCACTCCTTGGTACGAACGGGTGTCGTGCCCGCGCAAACGTCACGACCACCACGCTTGATAATCCGATGCAGACCGGGTGCGTACCGCGACCAAATAACTTGTGATAAAGTTGAGAACAATAATCGCTCGGTACTCCTCCGCCCAGGGCAGGGTACGAACGTGCCTTGCCGTCGTCGGCCACCCGTTTGATCAGGTCCAGGAGTCTGCAGACCATCGGCGAGCTGAGGCGCCAGCTGGCAGGGGAGCGGCGGCGCGCGGACGTGAGTGCCCGCTTTGCGCGCTTTGAGCGCCGGGGCTGGGCCTGCAGTTGGGCGAGCAGCAGCAGCAAGCAGCAGCACAGCAGCAGCAAGCAGAAGCAACAGATTGACATCCCATGCTGTATGCCCCCATCCAAAACAGCTGGAACCCTCCCTCCCCATCGAGGCGAACCTCGCGCGCCGCAATGCTGCGGAGCAGCAGGCGCGCGTCGCTGTTCTGCACCAGTCGCTGCGCCGCGCCGACGAGGACGCCCTGTTGACCGTGCGCGTGCTCAGCGCCAGCGCCACCGGCCCGCTCCTGTTGGCATCCATCAATGGCCGCGGCAGCAGGTGGGCGTGGTCGACGGACGCGGTGGGGAGGCTGACGGGGCGGCGGGGCTTTGGGCGGAGGGGGCGGTGGGTCTACGACCGATCCCTCGGCGGAAAAAAGGTGGGGGGGGGGGCGGTTGGTCGGGTGTGGACGCGTATGGCTTATGCTTTGCGGTGGCGGCAGGAGCGCGTGCGTTTTTCGGGTCGCGACTGCACTGCACTGCAGAGTGAACTGCGCCTGCAGCCGCGCGCGCCACGCGCCGCGGTACCAAGGCGCACGGGGTGCCAAAACCGTGCGGCGCGCGCAAAAACATACGCGCGCGAAACAACCTCCCCCCCCCCCCCGATTGCGCGCGCGCAGGTGTGGGTGCCTGCAGAGGAGGATGACCACCCGGGTGACGGGCAGCTGCCCGCGGGCATGTCTGACTCAGACTTTGACGCGCTGACCACGGTTGCAGCTTCCAAGGCGGCGGTCGGCGGCGGCGGCGCGGCGGCGGCGGCGGCGCAGTACGAACCGCCCGCGTGGTGCGCAGCCGCCGGTGCAATCGGTTTCGTGCTGAGCGCATGCGCCCCAACAGCCCTGCCTGCGCACGCGCACGCGCCAACAGCGTGCACGCTCGGCAACCAGACCTCCCACCAACCCCCTCCGCCCCTCCCAAAACCCCACCACTCAACCCCGCAGGTGGGAGCGCCCCGGCGTGCTGCCAGTGTCTGGCGAGGCGGAGCGCACCCGCCGCCGCTCCGAGGCGGAGCGCATCCTGCGGCGCATAGAGCAGTCCAAGAACAGGGGCGAGGACTACGCGCTGTCGGACATCCTGGCGCTCCGCGCCGCCTGCATGGCCGCCGGCGGCGCGAGCCTGGAGACGCGCACCGTCGGCGGGCGGGACGCGATTTACCGCGCCGCCGTCGACGCCGCCGTCCGCGCGTGCCTCGAGCCGGGCGCCGTCGACCTCGGCGATTACAGTCCGGTCAAGCTGGCGGCGGGGGTCGCCTCGGACGTGGGGCTGCCGGAGCGGCGCGCGGTGGACGCGCTGCGCGGCGCGGTGGCGGGCGCGTGCAGGGGGCGCGTGGTCGAGGTGGGGCGCCGCGCGGCGTTTGGGGAGGGGCTTTTGGCGGGTGGGGATGCCCCGGGAGGTCTGCCCGGCCCCGCCTGCTTTAGATTGGGGGTGCGGAAGGTGGCCGTTTTGCCGCCGGCGCCGGCGCCGCCCTTGCACCTGGCCCGCGCAGCACACAGGCCCCCAAACGGTCCATAATTCCACCCCCCCTCCCAAACCAAACCGCCCTCTCCCCCCCCCAAAACCGCCCTCCCCCAGGCCATCGCATCCCTGGACAAGGGCGACGACATGGGGGCCCTCACCGCGCTGGGCCAGCTGTCGTCGCTGCTGACGCGCATGCCGGTGCTCGATGAGTCAACCCCTGAGGTCGGCCTGGTCGCGGGGGAGCTCAACAGCTGGGCGCCGGTGGCGGTGCGGGAGAAGATACTGCTGCTGATGGCGCAGGTGGGGGGGGGAGCTTGAGGGCCAAGGGGCTGTTTGGGTTCGAAGCCGAGTGGATTTGGGGAGCGAGAGAGCGACGCAGGGGTGTGTCTTTGTGGCGCGGGCGGTTCGGCCGTTTTGTCAACCAAAGCTGTTGCGCTTCTCCCCTCTTGGAAGTGTTTGAAGCAAACGTGCGCCGCACCCCTTTTCGGAATAAACCCGCAGATCGACGAGGGCAGCGCAGAGCTGACGGCGCGGCTGCTGGACTTCCGGCCAGACGACGCGCTGCCGCGCGTGCAGGCGGCGCTCGACGCGCGCGGCGGCGGCGGCAGCGGCGGCGCGGCGTGAGGCGTGGCTTTGTAAATCGGATGTGTGCTGTGCTGGCGGGTGGGGTTTGGGCCCACACTCTGGCGCGTCTGTGTATCACCCCTCCACGCCTGTGGTGCGTCCCCATCTTGGTCTTTCAACAGCAGTTTTACCTCCCTTCGCAATCAGGCTCTGCCGCATGTATGGTTGGCAGCGAGCGGGACCGTTGTGGCGCGCGCGTAGCTGTGCCGAAGTTGGTTGGGGTGCGTCGGTCGATGGCGGCGGCGCATTGGAGGCGTAATCGGCACACAGACACAATGGGACAGCAATCAGGGTCTCAGGCAATGGCAGAGGGTGGGGCATCGTCTGCGCGCGCGCAGGCACAGCCAACACTGCCTCGCAGCGCGGGCAGTTTTAGTAGGGTCCTCGAACTGGAGGTGCAGACAATACTGCCTCGCAGCGCGGGCAGTTTTAGTAGGGTCCTCGAACTGGAGGTGCAGACAAGACTGCCTCGCAGCGCGGGCAGTTTTAGTAGGGTCCTCGAACTGGAGGTGCAGACAATACTGCCTCGCAGCGCGGGCAGTTTTAGTAGGGTCCTCGAACTGGAGGTGCAGACAAGACTGCCTCGCAGCGCGGGCAGTTTTAGTAGGGTCCTCGAACTGGAGGTGCAGACAAGACTGCCTCGCAGCGCGGGCAGTTTTAGTAGGGTCCTCGAACTGGAGGTGCAGACAAGACTGCCTCGCAGCGAGGGCAGTTTTAGTAGGGTCCTCAAACTGGAGGTGCAGACAAGACTGCCTCGCAGCGCGGGCAGTTTTAGTAGGGTCCTCGAACTGGAGGTGCAGACAAGACTGCCTCGCAGCGAGGGCAGTTTTAGTAGGGTCCTCGAACTGGAGGTGCAGACAAGACTGCCTCGCAGCGAGGGCAGTTTTAGTAGCCCCTGGGCATCGACCTTCAGACGCAAGGCATGCTGGGGATCGTCAACGGGGGTTGCCGGGCCTCAAATGGCCCAGTCCATTGGCCGGCGGGCGGCGGGTCTGTAACCAAATTGGCCTGAACAGTTCACGCGATTCGATTGACAATGGCGCTTTGCCGTGTGGCCGCGGGTGCGTTGCAGCTTGTCAGCGGGCTCAGTGTGTTGAAATGAGTGCTTTCAGGCCACCTTTACCTTGCAAGGCGCAAGGCGTGGTGAGTGTATTCCGTGTTTTTTGGGTCTGGGGAGAGGACGTGCCGTGTCGACCGGAGTTTTTGAAACGCACATGAGCACGTGCGCACTCGGGGGCACGGAGGTGCGCGGATTTGGCAACGGGGGCAGTGGTGTTGTGCAAGCGCTCTGCCGCATTGCACAACACATTTGTGCAGCTGCGCTGATCCTGGTTGGGGTCCGAAACGTGTTCAAAGTGCGGGTTGAACGCATGCGCGCAGCCCAGCACCGGGCGCGCGTGCGCTTTGAACAGTGGGTGTATGAGGCTTCAATTCAAGGCCACCACCGTTGGAGCTCAGTCACAGGATGCCAGGGGCCTGGGTGGAGCCCCCCGTTAGGCTTTATGACTCGATGAGCTTGATGGACGGACGCGGCCTGGCATCACCGCCGGTTTTGGGACCGGCGGGCGGGGTGGTCTAAACCCACCCCCCTGCCAGCAGGGAGCGCCGGGAAGAGGGACAGACGCCATTGACTGGGGTGGCGCCGTTCAGGCACGACAGGCATTTGCTCAAATATTGGCTGTGGTTTAGGGCGTTGTGGGGGGAGAGGGGGCGTCGTCAGCAAGGGAAAATGCTTCAGGTTTGCAAAGAGCAGGAGGATTGGGAAATCACGAGGCGTTTTTTGCAAATGTCCAAATCCAGGAATCAAAATGCGGGTTTACTTGCATGCATGCAACCTCATTTGACTGGAAATGCAGCCCGATCCCCATTTCCAGGCCGCCTCACCAGTTGCCGCAAGGCGCACGGCATGGGGAGCAGCGGGGCAGTTTGTCCTCGGCCCAGACTGCGGGGAACTTGAAGGTTCCAGCGGGGCACGTCTCCTCTGCGGGGGGGGGGGGGGTGTGAGGGCTTGATTACGCCGGTTTGTGCGGGCCTGTATGCAAACCAATGCGAACAATGGCAAGCCTAGGCCGCCAGAGAGCATTTCTGATATTTCTCAGCTGATGGGCTCCAAACGCGCCGTTTTCCCCCTGTGTGCACCCTCCCCAAAGAATAAAAACCCCCAAATGGACCCACCGCAGCTGCCATCTGAAGTGGCCCAGAATCCTTGGGGGCAGATCCGGCAGCTACGGGTCGTTTCAATCTTGACATAGCCGGTCGGGCAGCTAGGCACTGCGGGCACCGGGGGGTGAAGGGAAAGGGGGGCGTCCAGGCCGTCGGTGGGCGGGGGCGAGTTTGTTGTGATGAGCTGGAATATCCCAAACTGATCCTCTCCGACGGGATAGGACCGAGTGCCGCCCAAACAAGACAAGGTCATCCCCAGGCACAAACCCTCCCAAACGCAGAAGCCCACGAACCGCAGGTAGAGCCGCTCAGGTAGTTGGGAGCGGTGCAGCCAGTGCAGGATCGGCGGCCATAAGCACTGCACGTGGCGCTGCGATTGTGTGTCGATGGTGGTTTTGATGAGCGCGCAGTCACACGCACTTGAGCAGACGCCACGTGTGCTGCAACCGACATGCTCAGCCTCTGCCAGCTGGCAGCAGGCCTGTGGCCACTGCCGTCCCCCAAGCCAGTGCCCCCCTCCCATCCAGGCGCTCACCAAGGCGACGTGCAGGGGGGGCAACTGGGCCCGAAGACGGAGGCGTAGCTGCCATCAGGGCAGTCCCCAGGCATCACTGTTCGGGGTTGGGGCAGGTCCAAGGCATGGGGCAGGCCGTTCAAGGCTGCCGAACAATCCAACGGCCAGTGCACATACAAAGCGCTTGCCCGTCCTCAGTCTGAACCTGGCACCAGACGTCAACGGCACCGCGGAGCGGCTCACCACAGCGCCCGTCCGGTGTTTTGTAGTACCCGGTTTTGCAGGACATGCAGGTGCCATCGCTGTTGCATTTGTTGCACTCCGCGTGGCAGGTGCACGTCCGGGTGGCAGGGTCCCCGTATGTGCCCCACGGGCAGGTGGGGACTGGTGGTTTGTTGGAAGGGGGGTTGAGAGGTCGAGGGCGGGGTTCTGGAGGCAAAACTGGTTTCATGTGTGAATCAGGGCAGTTCTTCACGGGTCAGCCCCAACTGCACGCATAGCGCAAGCCCGCCGATTCTCAGCACGCCACTCACTGCATTTGGTGCCCGACAGGAAGAAGGGGGCAACGCAGCCGGAGCAGGTGGTATAGCTGGCACCGTTGCACTTGGTGCTGTCGAATTGGGGGGAATCATCAAGTTTCAGACCACACTTTTGGTTTGACAGGGGTGGATCAGGTTTCCTGGCTGTTTCGTGCCCCCACAAGGGGAAGCTCGGTCACAAAGGCTAAACCAAAACCGATGTCAACGGAACAACTCCTTTCACCACCACAAACTCACAACCCCACCACCACCCACCAGCGGCTGTGGCAGTTTCGGCAGTAGTTTTGGGCGCCGGGGTAGTAGCCGTCGGGGCAGGTCTCGCCTGCGTTGAATTGGGGATTTGGGGTGAGGGGGTGAGGGGGTGGGAGGTGGGGATCAAGGGCAAGGGGCAGCAGTGCAGTGCAGCGGTGGAGGCCCGCCTGGCGCACAATTCCGCAGCACGCAACACCGGTGCGCATGCCGCCCAACCGTGTGAAAGAGAGGCAACCCACCGCACTGCTTTGACACCCTGTCCAAATAGTACGGGTCAGGGCACGTGGAGCAGGTGGAGCCGCTCGAGCACGTCTTACAGGTGGCCTGGCACGGTGCGCAGACGGCGTTGCTCCTCCAAACAAGCGGGGATTTGAAGCTGCCGTCGGGGCACTTGTCGACTGTTTAATATATATAAGCAGGGAATGGAAGAGGGAGGTAAGTTCGTTGGTGTAGACTATAAAGCCGACCCCTCCAACAGGCACAGTCCATGCAAAGCTGCATTCGCCACCGAAACACTGAACAACAACAGTGCATTCCTTCCCTCGATGCAACCCACCACAGGTGTTGGCGTTCGCTTTCCAGTAACCGTTGTTGCAGGCGGTGCAGGTGGTGGCGTCGGAGCAGGTGGCGCAGTTGGCGGGGCACGCCACGGCTGCGTTTTGGGCGTGTATGTTGGTGTGCGAGCCGTTGTGCGTAGGGCACGCTGCGGCAATGCAATAGGTTGAGCATAGCAGCAGTCCGGGAAACCGAATGCGCCAAATGGAAGAAGCCTTGCTCCGTCCGGCTGTTGGCAGATAATACCTCATGCGTAAAAAGACTGTGGCAACGTAAACAATCAAAGCCGACAAAGGGGCCCCACCGCAGACCCCGGAGCTCAGGGTGAACGCGTCCTTGCAGACTGTGCAGGCGGCGGGGCCGGGGCCGCTGCAGCTCTTGCAGTCGGCAGAAAAGCATGCCTCGCACTTGCCCGTGCCAGCATCACCGTAGGTGCCGTCAGGGCACGTGTTGGCTGCGTTGGGTTTGCGGTTGGCGTACGGCGTTTGTTGTTGCGGATGAGTTAACAGCCAGCAAAGGCTTTGAGCTCGCACATGAAGGCCCCGCTGCCAACACGGCCAGCGTTGCTTGGAGATGGCACGTGCAGAGAGGGGGTGAGAAATGGGACAGGAATGGTGGCACACAACAACCGCCTGGGGCTGGGGTCAGCAGTACTGAAGGATGTCAAGGGCGGCGGGTTATCACACATTCAATCATGTAAGGGAAACAAGGCTGGGTTCAGTTAGTGGTGTGCCCGCGAGGGATTGAACAACCCCAACAAATCAGGGCTCACTACAGCTCCCGTCGCTGGCCAGGTAGTAACTGCTGCTGCAGGCGGTGCAGGTGGTGGCGTCGGAGCAGGTGGCGCAGTTGGCGGGGCACGCCACGGCTGCGTTTTGGGCGTGTATGTTGGTGTGCGAGCCGTTGTGCGTAGGGCACGCTGCGGCAATGCAATAGGTTGAGCATAGCAGCAGTCCGGGAAACCGAATGCGCCAAATGGAAGAAGCCTTGCTCCGTCCGGCTGTTGGCAGATAATACCTCATGCGTAAAAAGACTGTGGCAACGTAAACAATCAAAGCCGACAAAGGGGCCCCACCGCAGACCCCGGAGCTCAGGGTGAACGCGTCCTTGCAGACTGTGCAGGCGGCGGGGCCGGGGCCGCTGCAGCTCTTGCAGTCGGCAGAAAAGCATGCCTCGCACTTGCCCGTGCCAGCATCACCGTAGGTGCCGTCAGGGCACGTGTTGGCTGCGTTGGGTTTGCGGTTGGCGTACGGCGTTTGTTGTTGCGGATGAGTTAACAGCCAGCAAAGGCTTTGAGCTCGCACATGAAGGCCCCGCTGCCAACACGGCCAGCGTTGCTTGGAAATGGCACGTGCAGAGAGGGGGTGAGAAATGGGACAGGAATGGTGGCACACAACAACCGCCTGGGGCTGGGGTCAGCAGTACTGAAGGATGTCAAGGGCGGCGGGTTATCACACATTCAATCATGTAAGGGAAACAAGGCTGGGTTCAGTTAGTGGCGTGCCCGCGAGGGATTGAACAACCCCAACAAATCAGGGCTCACTGCAGCGCCCGTTGCTGGCCACGTAGTAACCGTTGTTGCAGGCGGTGCAGCTGAAGGCGTTGTAGCAGGTGGCGCAGTTGGCGGGGCACGTCACGGCTGCGTTTTGGGAAGTTTTGCGGGTGTATGTTGGTGTGCGAGCTGTTGTGCGTAGGGCACGCTGCGGTTGAGCACAGCAGTCCGGGAAATCGACTGAAACCAAATGGGAGAAGCCTTGCACCGCCCGGCTGTGTCTGTTCATTTTCTCTTAATTTTCTCTTTGGGCACGGTAGGGCACGCTTTCAGTTTGCAGTTTTTGAAACTGTGGTGGGTTGGGGAGGTCGCGGCCAGGTGAAACAACCAAAGCAAACACTGGGGCCCCACCGCATGTGCCGGATTGGGTGAGAGTGAAGCCGATGGAGCAGACATAGCATGTAGATTGTGAGCACATCTCGCATTTTGCTACCGTGCACGTATAGCACTGGCCTCCATAGAAGAACTGGCCGTTGCCACTGTTTTTGGGGGGTGAGGGCTGTTTGTGTGTCGCGCCGCACAAGTGATGTGCGCAGCAAAACTTTGTTCCTCGTGTTTTTCAAGTGAACGGGGGGCTTGCGGTATTGATTGCGTAAGGCAAAAAGCTGACACGACTTGAAGGCAAAAACCAAAACCACCTGCAAACGGCACAGGCAGTGCCCAACGATCCCAATGAGGCTTGCTCACCATTGCGCCATGGCCGGACGGGTGGCAGTGAGTGCAAGCAAGAGCGCCAGCAGCACGGGGGCGCGCGCCATGGCCTGCCGGGGGAGGTGGGGGAGCGGGGTGGAGCGACGTGGGGTAGGAGGGGTGGGACGTGGGGGGGGGGGGGGGGGGGGGGGGGGGGGGGGGGGGGGGGGGGGGGGGGGGGGGGGGGGGGGGGGGGGGGGGGGGGGGGGGGGGGGGGGGAGTGAGGGATGGAAGGCGGTCATCGTCAGCGACGAAAGGCGGTCATCGCCAGCCGCCACGGCGGCGGGCCAGTCAGCACGGTGGAACAAGGGCACCTTGCCCGAGGCAGTTGGAATGTGCCAAAACCGCCAGAAGCTGCGCTTCGACCACGCGGGCGAGCTCGGGCCCAGGACCCAGGGTTCTTCTCCAGCGGTTCCGCAGCTGCCTGGCGGGCCAATACGGCTTTTTTTGTCCCCTGGAGCCTCAAAAGCGATGTACTCCCACCTCAACCTCTCCGCGTGGTCCCGATCGGTGTGGGGGTGGGGGCCGAGGGATGGCCGTGGGCTGGGAGCGTGCAAACGTGCGCAGCTCGGATTCTTGCAATGCGAGGGAATCGATCAATCAATCCCAATTTGTTGCGGGCCGCGCGGTTGTGGCACTCCTTGGTACGAACGGGTGTCGTGCCCGCGCAAACGTCACGACCACCACGCTTGATAATCCGATGCAGACCGGGTGCGTACCGCGACCAAATAACTTGTGATAAAGTTGAGAACAATAATCGCTCGGTACTCCTCCGCCCAGGGCAGGGTACGAACGTGCCTTGCCGTCGTCGGCCACCCGTTTGATCAGGTCCAGGAGTCTGCAGACCATCGGCGAGCTGAGGCGCCAGCTGGCAGGGGAGCGGCGGCGCGCGGACGTGAGTGCCCGCTTTGCGCGCTTTGAGCGCCGGGGCTGGGCCTGCAGTTGGGCGAGCAGCAGCAGCAAGCAGCAGCACAGCAGCAGCAAGCAGAAGCAACAGATTGACATCCCATGCTGTATGCCCCCATCCAAAACAGCTGGAACCCTCCCTCCCCATCGAGGCGAACCTCGCGCGCCGCAATGCTGCGGAGCAGCAGGCGCGCGTCGCTGTTCTGCACCAGTCGCTGCGCCGCGCCGACGAGGACGCCCTGTTGACCGTGCGCGTGCTCAGCGCCAGCGCCACCGGCCCGCTCCTGTTGGCATCCATCAATGGCCGCGGCAGCAGGTGGGCGTGGTCGACGGACGCGGTGGGGAGGCTGACGGGGCGGCGGGGCTTTGGGCGGAGGGGGCGGTGGGTCTACGACCGATCCCTCGGCGGAAAAAAGGTGGGGGGGGGGGCGGTTGGTCGGGTGTGGACGCGTATGGCTTATGCTTTGCGGTGGCGGCAGGAGCGCGTGCGTTTTTCGGGTCGCGACTGCACTGCACTGCAGAGTGAACTGCGCCTGCAGCCGCGCGCGCCACGCGCCGCGGTACCAAGGCGCACGGGGTGCCAAAACCGTGCGGCGCGCGCAAAAACATACGCGCGCGAAACAACCTCCCCCCCCCCCCCGATTGCGCGCGCGCAGGTGTGGGTGCCTGCAGAGGAGGATGACCACCCGGGTGACGGGCAGCTGCCCGCGGGCATGTCTGACTCAGACTTTGACGCGCTGACCACGGTTGCAGCTTCCAAGGCGGCGGTCGGCGGCGGCGGCGCGGCGGCGGCGGCGGCGCAGTACGAACCGCCCGCGTGGTGCGCAGCCGCCGGTGCAATCGGTTTCGTGCTGAGCGCATGCGCCCCAACAGCCCTGCCTGCGCACGCGCACGCGCCAACAGCGTGCACGCTCGGCAACCAGACCTCCCACCAACCCCCTCCGCCCCTCCCAAAACCCCACCACTCAACCCCGCAGGTGGGAGCGCCCCGGCGTGCTGCCAGTGTCTGGCGAGGCGGAGCGCACCCGCCGCCGCTCCGAGGCGGAGCGCATCCTGCGGCGCATAGAGCAGTCCAAGAACAGGGGCGAGGACTACGCGCTGTCGGACATCCTGGCGCTCCGCGCCGCCTGCATGGCCGCCGGCGGCGCGAGCCTGGAGACGCGCACCGTCGGCGGGCGGGACGCGATTTACCGCGCCGCCGTCGACGCCGCCGTGCGCGCGTGCCTCGAGCCGGGCGCCGTCGACCTCGGCGATTACAGCCCGGTCAAGCTGGCGGCGGGGGTCGCCTCGGACGTGGGGCTGCCGGAGCGGCGCGCGGTGGACGCGCTGCGCGGCGCGGTGGCGGGCGCGTGCAGGGGGCGCGTGGTCGAGGTGGGGCGCCGCGCGGCGTTTGGGGAGGGGCTTTTGGCGGGTGGGGATGCCCCGGGAGGTCTGCCCGGCCCCGCCTGCTTTAGATTGGGGGTGCGGAAGGTGGCCGTTTTGCCGCCGGCGCCGGCGCCGCCCTTGCACCTGGCCCGCGCAGCACACAAGCCCCCAAACGGTCCATCATTCCACCCCCCCTCCCAAACCAAACCGCCCTCTCCCCCCCCCAAAACCGCCCTCCCCCAGGCCATCGCGTCCCTGGACAAGGGCGACGACATGGGCGCCCTCACCGCGCTGGGCCAGCTGTCATCCCTGCTGACGCGCATGCCGGTGCTCGATGAGTCAACCCCTGAGGTCGGCCTGGTCGCGGGGGAGCTCAACAGCTGGGCGCCGGTGGCGGTGCGGGAGAAGATACTGCTGCTGATGGCGCAGGTGGGGGGGGGGCAAGGCTTGAGGGCCAAGGGGCTGTTTGGGTTCGAAGGCGAGTGGATTTGGGGAGCGAGAGAGCGACGCAGGGGTGTGTCTGTGTGGCGCGGGCGGTTCGGCCGCTTTGTCAACCAAAGCTGTTGCGCTTCTCCCCTCTTGGAAGTGTTTGAAGCAAACGTGCGCCGCACCCCTTTCCGGAATAAACCCGCAGATCGACGAGGGCAGCGCAGAGCTGACGGCGCGGCTGCTGGACTTCCGGCCAGACGACGCGCTGCCGCGCGTGCGGGCGGCGCTCGACGCGCGCGGCGGCGGCGGCGGCGGCGGGGCGTGAGGCGCGGCTTTGTAAATCGGATTTGTGCACAGTCGCCGGGGATGGGTGCAGCGGACAGGTTCAGCAGGCTGTGGTTGCGACCACCTGCAGCACCGCAGGCTCTGCACGGCATCCGCGCCCGGGCCACCAAAGCTTTTCTTTAACAGCTTTAAGCCGTTTCTGCATTTCACACGCGCTCCTCGCGCCTCATATTCGCGGTTCAATCCCCGTCAACCTGCTCCGCGGGACGAGCCGGGCGTGTTTGTTCCGTTTCCGACGAGCTTGTACCGAAAGCACTGCTATCATGGCGCCGCAGCCCAGGGCTGTGCCCAAGCAGCAGGTTACGGCGAGCAGCGCCACTGCCGTCGCCGCCGCGTCCGTCGCTGCTGCCGCCAACGCCGCCGCTGCCGCTTCATCAGCAGCGACACCAGCAGCCGGCGAGGCAGCCGGGGTCGCTCTGCTGCCTCCGCCGCAGCCGCCAGCTCGTTCGCGTCTGGAGGTTCTCAGCTCCAGCGGCGAGGGCACCATATTGTGCGCGCTGTTGCAGCATGCGCGCTGTTGCAGCCTGCATCGCCTGCATCGGCTGTGCGCCTGACAGTCCTGCAAACTTAAGAGCCAAGCAGCTTCTAAACCTCGTCCTCAACAAGCGCACGCCGCCCCCCACCGCCCCCGCCTCCCCCTCGCCAAAACCGGCAGCTACCCCTCTGGCCACATCGCGCTGACCGTTTGTCGCAGCGACGACGGCTTTTTCCACATGTTCAGCTCCGACACGGACAGGCTGCAGGTGGGCAAACGGGTCTGCCCCACCCCACGGCCGGCCTACCCTTGCAAAGCTGCGGTCAAACCCGGTCAACGCCGCGCTGAAAACCGTGCCCCCAGGTGCTGGCCAATTTTGACCCCGATGGCTGCGGGGGCGTCAACTATCCAGATGGCAAGCCTTGGTGGGTGTCGCCAAAGCAGTGGCCGCCGCAGCAGCCACAGCGCGCTGCGTGCGTCCCCTCGCGCGCTGCATGCCTGCGCTTCCGTTCTTGATCCCCAAACCTCCAACTGACATTGTTTCCGGCCAGGGCTCCAAACCTCCAAACCAAACCCCAAACCAAACCGAACGAGCAGGCTCGTCGTCACGAGGGAGGGCTGGTCGGTGTCCTCTCCTGAGGGGCGCATCACGTGCGGCGGCCGCGGGCCCCGCGCAAACTCGGCGGCGGAGCCCATCACGTGAGCACACTTTATGCGCCCCAAGTTTTGCCCGAATCTGCTGGTTACAGCAACACGTGTCAGGATGGCTGGCCCGAAACATGGAGCACCAATCCCTCACGCCCTCAAATCCACTCGGCATGCGCTTGTGGCTGACGCTTCATTCCGGCTCCCTCCCTCGTGCATACGGATCTGACACCCGACCCACCCAGGCTGGAGGTCAGCCCCCAGCTGACCGTCACCTTTGTCGACCGCCAGCGCATCGAGGCGCGGCTGCAAGCAGGCGACGTGGACAGGTGCGAGCGAGGGGGCCGGCCGGCTGGCCGGACTGCTTCCGCCCCGGTTGGAAGTCCAGGCCGCAGGCAAACCCTGCGAGCAAGGGGCGGCCGGCTGCTGGCACCAGCGAGCAATGTGCATGCCTGCCGGCGCTCAGGCGGGGCCCGGCCATGCGTTTCCAGTGCCACTCGCACTGACCCCCTGGCCGCTGCCCCCGCCATCCCCCGTCTTGCTCCCGCCAGGGTGCTGCAGTGCGGCGAGTACTCTCGGCGGCAGGGGGAGAGCAGCCACCTGGAAAAGGCGGGTGGAAAAGGCCGCTGCCTGGGTTTGATGAAGTTTGATAAGAGGCAGGCAGCAGCAGCGGACGGGGCGGTCGCATGGGCGGAGGCGGCACGGGGCTTGTGATCAACCCTTGCGCCCCCCCCAACTGATGGCTGTCCAGTTTCACTTCCAAGTTCCAGCGCTTCCCTGAAGCTGGTCGAGTCACTCAGCCTTGGTTTTTTTGCGCACCGAACGGTGTTGCCCCCCGCCCCCCGAAGGTGGTCCGCACCCTGCCCGGCGGCAAGCTCGAGCTGGACGTCCCCGCCATCCGCCGCCGCATCGAGGCGGTGGGCAGCGTCTACGTGCCAAAGGGGCCGCAGCACTCTGTCACGCAGCGGCCGGGGGTCGGTGGGTCGGGCGAGCGAGCGGCGGCGTGCTTTGGCTTTTTTGATTGCGGGCATGCTGCGTTCAAAGGCGGCATCCAGGGTCGCTGGCTCGCAACTGAATGCAATGCTGGCGGCCTGCGGTGTTGGCATGATCGCCGAAATCCCATTCGGACGCGGGACCCTCCCACACAACAAGGAACAACCGCGCGCCCACTCAGCAGGCAGCCTCAAGACGCTGCTGGCCGGCGTGCGCGCGGGCTCGCCGGTGTCGCCGGTGCTGTCGGGATTGGACGGCCTGCAGGCGCGCGTCCGCTCCGCCCTCGGGCCCCGCCACGCCGGCCTCGCCTCGGCCCCCGGCTCGCGCGCCGCCTCGGCCGCGCGCGGCGCCGCCTCGGACGCCGCGCCGCCGGGGGACTTTGGGGCGCCGCCGCTGACGGCGGCGCAGCGGCGGATAGCGGCGCGGCTGGCGCGCGCGGACGCCTCGAGGCCGACGGGCTATGTCTGCAGGTGGGGGCCGGCCGGCGGCAGCGCTCTTTTTTGTTTAGAGGGGAAGGTTGCCCAATCTGAACGGGGTTGCCGGTGATGGGAGCTATTGGGGTTAAGGTGAAGTGAATGCCGGCGGCATAACAAGCAAGGATGGATGGGATCCAGCAGGAGCGCTCACGCAGCCGCGCGCAACCAAACCACCAGGCGCCGCCGGCTGCAGCCGATCAGCGCGGCGGACTTTGAGGCGGCGGCGGCGGCCGCCGCCGCGCCGCGCGACACGCTGATCGCGGCCTGCGTCCTGGCGGACTGGAGCGCCGTCGCCTCGCGCCTGGAGCGCAAGCACGTCGAGGCGGCCGCGTTTGAGCTTTCCGAGGCGGCGCGCGAGCGGCCCGGCGGCGACGCGGCGCGCGTCGCGCTGCGGCGCCTCGACGCGTCCGAGGCGGCGGGGCTGCGGCGGCGGCTGGGGGCCGGGTCGGTGCCGTTCTTCGTGTTTCTGTGGGAGGGGCGGGTCGTGTACGCGGGCAACGACATCTGGAGCAAGGAGGTGCGCGGATGGGTTTTTTGGGGGTTGGGGTGTGGGGGTTGGGTTGATCGGCGGCAAGCGCACGGCTTGCCCACTGGGCGCAGTTTTTCCAGAAGCCCCTCTGAAGACTCGGGATTAGTTTTTGGGTTGACCATGAAGCCCCCCCCGCAACCCAATTCGAAATGGCAGGACCTGGTGCGGCGCGCGCTCGAGGGCGTCTCTGCCGGCCGCCGCGGCCAGGGCAAGCCGCTCGCCGGGTTTGCGTTTGCAGACACCGCCCTGGACGCGCTGAAACCCGAGGCGCTGCGGCTGCGGCGCGTGGGGTAACCAATTTGCGGCCGTCGTCTGCCTGCAGGCCTGCAGGTCGCCCGGTCACCGCGCGGGTGCCGCCGCCCGCGAGAGCAGTGTGCCTGGCCGCGTTTCGAGCGAGGGGCATTTGCGATCAGCGAGACCTCGAGCGAATTGCTCGGATTGGGACCGCAGTGTGCTCAGGGGCGGGCGGAGGGAGGCATGAAGTCGTCTCTGACCTTTTTGGCGGGCGTGGCAGCAGCAGCCGCGTGGTGAGGGCACGAACAGCGGGTGTAGGGAGTCGAACGCTTGCAATTGAGCGCCTGCCGCCGGCCAGTGGCGTCCGCGGCTTCGCGCTCGACGCACGCAGACCGCCGCCGCCGCCGCCGCTGCCGCCGCTGTCGCTGCGCCGTGCTGCACCCCCTCCCCGCAGCTCGGCTTTGGCTGCCAAGCGCAAGGGTGGAGGCTCGGGCCGCAGCGATGCAAGTGCCGGGCAGCAGCAACGAGGAGATGCACAGCCAGCCGAGCCTGCGGCAGCTGCGCCGCCTCAGCAGCCGGTGGCGCCCCAGCAGCAGCAGCAGGCCGAGCCGTCCAGCGCGGCGCCTGCTCTGCCGGCGCAGGGGCAGCATCAGCAGGCACAGCAGCAGCTGCCATCGCCCAGCGGCCTGGCACAGCGCACGCCCCAGGAGCGCGGCGCCGGTGCGGCGGGGGACGCTGCATGCGGCACCCCTCAGCCGCCGCCACCAGACGCGCAGTTTGAAGAGCTGCCCAAACAGCCGCGGCCACAGCAGCAGCAGCAGCAGCAGCAGCAGCCGCAGCAGCAGCAGGAAACTGAGGGCTGCGCGCCAGGGTCGGTGCAGGGCAGCGCCCCGCAGCAGCGAGGAGGCGGCGGCGGCTCCGGCGCGCCGCCGCCCCGCTGCCCCCCCGACTGCCACTCTGAAAAGTACGCCCGCATGGACGAGGACTTCCAATCCAAAGGGCTGGACACCGAATTCGTTGCCGGCATGGCCCCTTGGTTTGGCAACCTCGACAGCGCCGCCGCGGCGCTGCCGTGGGCAAAGCCCTACGACGCGCTCGGCTACCCCGCCTCCCCTGTGCGCCTGGTCGTCGCGCCGCTGGCGGGCGCGCCGCGGCTGGCGGCGGCGGCGGCGCAGATCGCGGGCAGCTTCCTGCGGCTGCTGCCGCCAGGCACCAAGGTTTTCACCAACGGGAGGAGCGACTACCACATCACCCTCACCATGATCTCCCACCCCGCCGACCCCCGCCCAAACACGATCGCCCCCGACGGCGGCCTCCCCGGCCCCGCGGCGGCCGCCGCGCCCGCCGCGCGGCGCGGCGCGACGGCGGCGGAGCTGGCGGCCGAGCTCGAGGCGGCGCGGCGGGTGGTCGCGGCGGCGCCGCCGCTGGAGCTGCAGGTGCGGCCTCCGCCCGCCTGCGGCTGCGCCGTTTGCGGCCCGACGACGCGCGTCGTTGGTGCCGGGAGCATGAACCCTCCCGCCGCCCTGATCAGTGCTTCCAACCTTTCCAACCCTCCAAACCCAGCCCCCACCCTATCCCCCCCCCACCCCCGCCCCAACCCCCCCCCGACCCCCAGCCCAACCCAGCCCCAATCCAGCCCCAATCCACCCCGAACCCCACGCCCCCCCAGATCGACCGGGTCCTGCTGGCGCGCAGCGGCACGCTGCTGCTGACCTGGACTGACCCCACCCCCGGCGCCACCGCCGCGCTGCGCCGCGCGCTGCTCGAGGCCTTCCCCGGCGCGCCGGCGGCGCGGCAGCCCGACATAATCCACTCCTCGCTGTTTCGGATACTCACGCCGGCGCAGCTCGGGCCGGAGGCGATGGCGGCGATCGCGGCGGAGGCGGCGCGCTGGACGGAGCGGGTGCGCGCGGCTCGGTGTTTGCGCTGCGCGTGGTGCTTTGTGTGCTTGCGTGTCTGCGTGTATGTGCCGTTGTGGGTTTTGCGTGCATTGAAGCAATCCAGCCCACTGCCTGCCGGGCCCTATTCAGCCGGCAATGCAAGCCCCTTGCACACGACCGGCCCGAGTCCCAACCCCCAAACCCCAACACGCCGACCCTGCGGCCGCAGGTTAGGGGCACCGTCCTGACCTGTGACGAGCTTTGGTACGTGGTCGAGTCGGAGTTCTCCACCATCAGAGGCGAACGCACGCCGATGCCGATGGCGGGCGCGGGCGCGGGCGCCGGCGCGGGCGCGCTGTAAATCCAAAGACGGGCCGCGTGTCTGTTTGGGTCAGGGATGGGGTAGGGCTGCGCGGCTGCGGCGCGCGGGGGTTGGGCTGCAGGCTGCCGGCGCACAGAAGGGAAGGAGCGCTTGCGCCCCTGCGCAGCTGGGCTGCCCGCAGCGGCGTCCGGTGCGCTGTCTCACACACCATATCAGCCAGGGTGCGTCAGGTCACAGCTGGTCAAAGCCGGCAACAGCCGGTCAAAGCCGGTCAAAGTCGGCGTTACACTGGAGGTTGCACCCCCCCGCCCGCCACGTCCAGCACCGCGTCCGCCAGCCGCGCGTAGTCACCGATTTCGTTGTACACCGCCGCGCTGACCCGCACCCACAGCCGGCCCGCCAGGAACTTGACGGGCACTTCGATTCGGTAGTCGTGGTGCAGCGCGTTTTGGAGGAGCGACGCGTCAGCAGAGGTGGGGGGGCCGGCGTCGGCGTCGGCGTCGGCGGCGGCGGCTGCCTGCTCCGAGGCGTTGCAGCCCGAGGCGGCCGCTGTAGCGGCGTCCGAGGCGGCGGCAGCAGCGGCGGCGGCAGGGCCCGCGGCTGACGGCGCCCCCGGGTGGGCCGAGGCGGCGGCGGCGGCAGATGAAGCGTCCGAGGCGGCGCGCTCCTCTGCTAGCCGCCGCCGCCGCCGCACCGCCGCCGCCGCGGCCGCGGGCACCTCCACGCACGCCATCGACCCCGAAAGCTCTGGCGGCGCGAGCGGCCGCGTGCCCCATCGGTCCGCAAGCAGCGCCGCGGCGGCGCGGAGGAGGGCGTGGCTGTATGCGCGCGCGCGGCCGGGGCCGGCGGCGCGCCACCAGGCGAGGACGGTGGGGAGGGACAGGAGCGGGGAGTAGTCCTGGCAGCCTGGCGGGCGGCGTTTGGTTGCGCGGCCGGCGGCGGCCGGGAAGGGAGGTTGGATTTTAGTGCCCGCGGGTGGGCGCACCGCTTTTTGGGCTGCCGAGCCAGGTGTGCAATCGGTTCAGCTTGCAGTGCCTTGCAGTGCCCATTGTAATGATAGTCCTATGGCAGTACGGCAAGTTCAACCCCCCCCCCTTCAGCTGGGCCCAAAGCTGCAGCAGTCCAACACAACCAGCGCCAGCGCAGCCCCACCCCCAAACCCGACCCACCCGTCCAAATGAAGTCCGAAAGGAAGCCCCTTGTAGAGCCGTGGGAAACCACCAGCGGCCGGATGCCGGCCTGCCTGCCGCGCGCCACCCACAGCAGCGCGCTCCCGCGGGCGGCGGACAGCCACTGCGCGGGGGCGGGCGCGCGGGGGGGAGGGTTTGTCTTTGTGGTGTTTCGTGAATTAGCGGCGGCAGCACGGGCCCCAGGCAACGCGTGCTCAACCAAAACACAGCCCCCAGGCCAGCCAATGCTTCAGCCGTCTACTCAGCATGGCAACAAACCACGCTCGACAAACGGGGCCTAAGCAACGGCCCATCCCAGCGGCCCCTTGCCTTGTGGCAGTTTGCGACCAGGTAGTCCGCCCCCAGGGCCCCAATGTCAAGGGGCAGCTGCCCGGGCGCGTGGGCGGCGTCGATGAGCACCGGCACACCCCTGCAGGGCCGGGTGGTTTCCGTGGTTGTGTCGCGGGCTTGCGGTAGGGGCAGGGTAGCTAAGGGTTTGGCGTTTCTCAGGGGTTTGGAGGGTTTGAGGTTGGGTTTCGGCAGGGATTCGTAGCCTTGACCACTTGCAGGGCCTTTCAGGGGTTTGCGTTTGCGTTTGCGGTTTGATGCTCCTGTGATGGCCAGGAAAGCCCCAAGGGGGGCTCCCGTCGTTCAAGGCGCCCCTCTGCATGCAGTTTGCCATCGTCGTTGGCGTCTGCGCGCGCGCGCCTTCCCCCCCTTTCGCACCGCTGGCGGCAGATGGGGATGATTCGGTCCAGCGGCAGCACCAGCGCGCTGTTGGAGGTCACCTGGGGGTTGGGGGTTGGTCCTTTTAATGGGGTCGGCCTGGCAGGGCTTGGCACGGCTTGGACTTGGCTTCGTCTGGTTTGGTTTGGCCTGGCTGGCTTGGGGCTCGTTCACGTTCTTTGCAGCAGCACCCCGATAAGCCCCCCAAAGCCAAAAGCCGGCATGAAACCTCGCGCAGAAGCGCCGAAACCGCCCATGACAAAACAAAAAAACTGCCAAACACCCACCGCGTCAAAAACGGCGAGCGCCGCGCCGCGCGGCAGGGTTGCCTCCACGACTGCCACGATATCGTCCGCAGATCTGGGCGGGTTTCGTTGTTTTGGTGTCAAGGGGCTGCGGTTTGTTTTGGGGTTTTGCCTGCGAGCACACAAACAGATGCGTGCGCACGCCAGCAATTATGCAACAGGCCCCAAAACAGCCCCTGCAAACGCCCCACTCGACCCAGCGGCCCGGAAAAAGGCAAAGGCAGCCCCCCATGAAAACAAACGCTGGCACACGCGCCCCAGCGAGCCCCCATTCCCAAACTCCCAAGCCCCACCCAACGGGCAGCGCCACGCTGCCGGTGACGTGCGCCGCCCCGCTGTCGGCGCATGCGACAGCCAGCATCTTTTTCACAGAGCCGTAGCTGCGGGCGGTTTGGGCGGTCGAGGTCCGGCAGTGGGCGGTTGGCGAGGCGAAGGCTGCCGCAATCAAATGACGTTTGCAGCAACCCGACTAAAATGCGGTCAACGCCCTCTGAAACCGTCTCGTTTGTGCAGGGCACCGTACACAGCCCCTCCCAAAAGAAAGGACCAACAAACCCATCCCGGACCCACCCAATGTCGAGGCTGTAGACGCAGTCACCCGGCCCCAGCCCCCGCGCCAGCGAGGATATCACCACGTTGAGCCCCGTGGTGGCGTTGGGCATCAACACGAGGTCCTGGGGGGGGGGTTGAGGTTATTTTTCAAGGTTCATGAGAAAGAGAGGCAATTGCGGGCTGCTGATTGCGCTTGTGGGGGGAGTTTGGGCAGGGACCAGCAGTTGGAGTCGGCAGGGGGAAGCAGTGCAAAAAGCCGCTCCGGCAGGCCGATGCAAGGCTGCTGCAGCTTGTGAGTTGAGGGGGGGCCCAAAGGTTCAGGCAACAGCACCAAAGGCTGGCCCCAGACGGCACAGGCAACAAAGCCGAAAGCGCGCCTGAGGGTCTGCGCCGGCAAAACCCGCCAGGTCCCTGATCGAGTGCACCAGGTGGGGGAACAGCTCCCTGCGCCGCGGCGGTTTGTCTTTCGGTGTCTCGGCCTGCTGTTGGGGGCCGCGCCTACCACCCGCGGCAGCGCGCCATCGCCGCAGCCGCCCTGAATGCACGCATCGGAAGCCGCCAGCGCCGCCAAAGGAACAGCCCCGCTTGCTCTCCCCCCTTCCCGCGCGCGCGCGCGCGCGCCCCAGCGCGCCTGTCGATGTGCCGCAGCGGCTGCCGCTCGCAGTGCCGCCGCCACGCCTCGGCGGCGTCCATCGCGACCGCCAGCGCGCCCCCAAACGCGCCGTGGTTGACGAAGGTCCATTCCGCATGGTCTATGAGAAATTGCCCCCTGACCGCCTTGCCGAAGGGGTTGCCCGCGAGCGCGGACGCGTCGGGGCGCGGCAGGGGCAGCGGCGGCGGCGGGGGCGTGTATTGGGAGGGGGGCAGGCGGATGAGGGCCTCCACGTCGCCAGAGTGGAAGGAGCCGAAGCCGCCGGGCGTGGCGCGGGGCTGGGGCTGCTGCTGCTGCTGCTGCTGCTGCTGCTGCTGCTGCGGCGGCGCGTCGGCGTCGCCCTTTGGCGGCCGCATGGCGGCGGCGGCGGCGTCGGCGGCGCGCGCGCGCTGGAGTCGCCTCCGCTGCGGCTGCCACGCCGGCGTTGAACGGATTTGCGCTCACTTCACGGCTAGTGGATCGATTTGTAGAGGCCGTCAAGACTGTCTAGATCGGCCGGGCGAAAGTGCAGACTGTGCCGCGTTTGGCACAAATACAATGGCCGAGCCGGGTCATTTGCTGAATCAGGTAGATCGCCGATCGAAGGGCCAGCCCGGCGGTGACACCGGTGCCGCCCCGAACGCGCGAGGCGGGCTGAAAGCGCGCTAGGCCCCCTCCCGCGCCCACCGCTAACGCGCCTCCTGCCTGCCTGGTGGCCCACAACTCTGTGCCTACGCACGGTTTGGCTTACAGCTCCTGTTCAGCCTCCTCTCCTGCCGCAGCCTCTGCCGCCTCGGCCTCAGCCGCCTCCATCGCTGCTGCTTCGGCCTCCGCCGCCGCAGCCTCGGCTGCCTCTGCCTCTGCTGCCTCCATTGCTGCCGCCTCTGCCTCAGCCGCCTCCATCGCTGCTGCTTCGGCCTCCGCCGCCGCAGCCTCGGCCGCATCTGCCTCTGCTGCCTCCATTGCTGCCGCCTCTGCCTCTCCCTCTGCGTGTGCCTGCGCCTCAGCCGCTGCCCACTCAGCCGCCGCCGCCTCGGCTGCCTCTGCCTCCGCCTCCGCTGCGGCGGCGGCCTCTGCCTCTGCCTCTGCCTCTGCCTCTGCCTCCACCGCCGCCGCCTCGGCGGCCTCTGCCTCTGCCTCCGGTGCGGCGGCAGCCTCTGCCTCTGCCTCTGCCTCTGCACGCGCGCGCTCCTCCTCATCGCCTTGGTGCGCCGCGGCGGCGGCGCCGCCGCCGCCGCCGCGCGCCGCCCCCGTCTTTGCGCCGCCCCCCGCCGGCGCCGCCGGCGACCGCCCAATCGTCTCAACACTCAGCACCGCCCCCCGCCGCCGCGGGGCCGCCGCCGCAGCACCGCCGGCGCCGGCGCCGGCCCCTGCCCCTGCCCCCGCCTTGGCCGTCGCCGAGCCAGCGGCGGCGCCGGCGGCGGCGCCGGCCGCGGCCGCCTCGGAGCCGCCGCCAGCGACCGCGCCGGGCGCGTCGCCGGGGGGCGGCAGGAAGCGCACGGCCTCGTAGCCGGGCACCGCGCAGAGTGCCGGGGAGTAGACCACGACGACGTACCTTTTTGGGGGTTTGGGTTTTTTTGGGGGGGAGGTTTCAGTAGCAGTAAGTGCCCGCTTTGCTGGTATCAGCTTGTCTGCTGGGGTTGGCGGGCCTGCCTGGGGTTGGTCGAACAAGCGTTTGCGGCCCGCTAAAGCAGCAGGCGCGCGCTGGCACCAGGCCGCCGACCCACCCGTCAAAAGGTCCCCAACCACCCGCCCCCACCTGCAAAACTCGGGCTCCCGGACGAGCATGTGCAGCCGCGCGTCCGGGGAGCACGCCACCCGCAGCTCCACGCGCCTCGGCTGCCGCCGCCCCTCGGCGCTGCAGGTGTCGCCCCGGCTGTACATCTGGCGCACAAACGGCCAGGCGCGGAGCATCATGGAGGGGCGGTCGGGGAGGATGTCCAGCACCTCAAGCATGGGGGGCGGCGGGCCGGGCGGGGGCGCGGCGGCGGCCGCGGCCGAGGCTGCGCCGCCCGCGGCCGCGCCGACCGTGGCCGAGCCGCCTGCGGCAGGGCCGCGCGCCGCCGCGCCGCCCGCCGCTGCACCGACTGTGGCCGAGGCCGAGGCGGCATTGGGGCCACCGCCGCCACCCTGCTGCCCGCCGCGCGCCGCCGCCGCCGCCGCTGCCGCCGCGCGCCGCGCCTCCGCCCACGCCTGCCCTGCGCGCGTGATCGGCTCGCGCGCTTGCGCGGCGGCGGCGGCGGCGGTGGCCGCGGCGTCGTAGTGGCCGAGCGTCCACTCCTCTGTCACCTCCCCGCTGCCCTTGTCCTCGTGGAACTGGTAGACGCGCTGTCGGCGTCGGCGTCGAGTTTGGGGGCGGGGTTTGGGGGTGTTTTGGTTTTCAATTTTTGGGGTGTTTAGCTGAATTCTTCCGGGTCTTTGGGGCACTGCTTTTTGAGTGGCCTCAAACTTCACATGCGCAAACAGCGCTCTCTCTGGCCGGTGCGGCCCCTTCCCCAGCGGTGCACCTCCCCCATCGGCAGCGGTACATCTGCGACAGTACGTTTGCAGCCTTACTAGCCCCATGTGCCTTACTAACCCCATGTGTACCGCCCACCTGTTTGTACAGAAGGTCGTACCGGAAGAAGCCATCCATCCCCATTATAGACAGCACCTGCGGATGCGGTTGGCGGTTTCATGTGGCGGGCGGCTTTCTCAGTGTGTGATTGTTGGGGAAAGGGAAGCGCTTGCCAGTGCATGTTTGAGGAGGGAATTTTCTCTCTCTCTCTGTTTGTGCGTGTGTGAGGGAGGTGGTGCGCGGCATACTGTGTGCGTGTAACCGCAGACACCTCTATCTGTGCAGATCGGAGCAAGTCAGCAAGACGAAAGCAAAACAGGGAAAGCACGGGATCCCTTGAGCTAGCGCGCTGGCGCCAAGCCGGTTCGGCAAACATAAAGCATGGCCGCAAGCGCGGCGCCGCCCCACCCTGTTGCCGAGCTCCGAGTGCAGCGCCGCGTCAACGGCGTCCCCCGACGCCGGCGCCGTCTGCCGCGCGCGCGCGATCGCGGGGGGCGCGAGCACCGTGGGGACGCCCCAAAACGGCTTGCCCAGCACAAAGCCTGCGTGGGGCGGGTTTTGGGGGCTGGGGTTTAGCGCCGTGCTGGGCGCGACGGGCGCGCGCTTCGACTGTCGAGCCCGCAACCAAAGGCAGCTGCCCCGCCGGCCCCTCCCATTTCGAATGGGCCATTCGTGAGCGCACCCGGCACGCCCGCCAGTATCGCCCCCGGTGTGATCTCGGGCTCCCGCTCCACAAAGGCGACCGCCGCGTCCCCGCCGCCCGTCGTCGAGCCGCCGCCGACGAGGCACGCGCGCGCGGCGGCGCAGGCCGAGGCGCGGAGGGACGCGGCGGCGGCGGCCGCGGCGGCCTCCAGGTGCGCGGTGATGCGCGGGTCGGTGCGCCAGGAGTCGTCTGCGGGCGGTTTTCGGACGGTTTAGGGCGGTTTTGGGGCGGTTTCTGGCGGTTCTCGGAAGTTTTAGGCGGTTTCTGACTTGGCTGGCGTGGCAGAACACATGTTCAGGGTGCTCAAAGCGCCAGGGGCCGCAGCGGCCGCCGGCCAGAAGAAGGGGAGTCCGCGGCGGCACCCACCCGGCTGGCACACGCCGCAGGCGCGCTCGCAGTGTCCCCTGTGGCGGCCGGCCCCTGTCATGTACACCGGGTTGGCGGCGCACTCCCCAACCGCCGCCCAGCTGGCGCACATCAGCTCCTGATCGCGGCAGGCTGCGGGTTTTTGCAGTTCGTGTCGTTTCGTTTCGTCCCTTCGTCGGCCGGCGCCCCCTGCCGCGTTCGTGCTTTGCAAGGCGCTCCGTCCTCCCCAAGTCTTGCCACTCATACAGCCCACACGCGCCCGCACCCCCCCCCCACGAAAGCGCCCCCGCTGTGCCCACCCATCCGCTCCACCGACTCGTCGGCTTCCCGCCCCATCGCCTCGGCGGCGTCGCCTCCGCCGCCCCCCTCCCCGGGCGCGTCCGGGTCTTCGTACTCGTCCCCCTCGGCGCCCGCCGCCAGCGCGGCCAGCGCGCGCGCAACCTCGGACTGGCGGATGATCTGGCGTTTTTGGGGCGGTTGTGCGAGGCGGGAGCGGAAAGGGCTCGCACGCGATCTCACGTGGGCGGGAGGGAGGGTGGGGGGCAAGGCGCCCACGCAGGCGCAAGGCACAAAGGGTGCCGGGCGACGCGAAACGGCTGCACGCGCCCCATCCCCCCCCACCTCGTTCCACTCCCGGAAGTAGCCCCTGGCCGCCTCCATCACCGCCTTGGAGAGAGGGCCCAGGCTGGAAGACACAAGCTCCTGGGAGGGTTTTTGTTGTTGTGCGCCAGGGCTCAGGCGCGGCACACCAAACGTTTCGAGCTAGCGTGCGTGTGCGGTGCGCTGATGGTTGAGGCACGGAGGCTCCGTCGCAGCACGCTGCCTCAAACGGCCACCTCGCAAGCCCCAGGCGAAGGCGGCTGGCCCCCGCCCCGCCCCCGCCTCCGCCCCCCCTCACCTGGCACGCCGCCTTGGCGGCCGCCTTCTCCGCCGCCGTCGCGCCCGCGGCGCCCGGCCGCCGCTCGCGCGCCACATACCAGACCGCCCCCGTCCCCGGCCCCGCCGGCGCCTCCACCCGGCGGATGGCGTAGCGGGAGACCGCGGCGGGGGGCGCGGAGGCGCAGGCGTCCTCCACCGCATCCCTCAGCCCGAACTCATTCACGGGGCCGCCGTCGTGGATGGCGGCGACGGCGTGGAGCCACGCCTCCGACACGGCCTCTGCAGGGGGGGGTGGGTGCCGGCGGTTGCAGGGTCGGCGGTTGCGTGGCCGGCGGTTGCAGAGTTGGCCGTTGCGGGCTGTGGCTGCGGCTGGCGTGGGGGTTTCCCGCCCGACTGGCAGTGCGCGGCGCGAGCGGTTCTGAGCCCGCGCGGCGCGGCCGAGTCGGCCGATCCGCCCGCAGCCGCGCCGCCGCCGCGCGCACCGTGGCAGACGGGACACAGCACCGCGCGGGACGCCTTTGGCACTGCAGACATGTCGGTGAAGGCGCCGCCGCCGCCCGCCCCGTCGATGGCCGAATGCGGGTGCGGGGGGCTGCGGCGGGGGAGGAGGTGTTTGTGTGTGGGGGATCGGGGCTGAGGGGTTTGCGCAGCGCGCGGCGCAGCGGGCCACAGCGCGCGAAGCGGCGACGCGCGCGCCGCTGCCCCGCGCCGGGCGCCTTCGCACCGTGCCCGCTCGTCGGCATCCGCGCGCCGTGGCTGCGGTCCGTCCAGGCTGTTCCATACCGTCTTCTGGACGGCCGCGCGCAGCTCTGGGTGCTGCCTCACGGCCTCGTCCGCGGGGTTGAGGTGGGCCCACACGCCCGGATCGATCCTGTACTGCCCCCAGTCCTGCTTCGACCACACCGTCTCGTCGTAGACGATGTGGATGGCCGAAGCCACCGCCAGGGCCGCGGCCAGCACGGCCGCCACGGCCAGCGCGCGGCGCCGCGCCGCCGCCATCGCTGCTGCTGCGCGCTGCGAGAGGCCCCTCCTACTGCCGATCAAAACGGCGAGGGCATGGGTCACGCTTCGCACACACTTCTGCGCCAATGAGGATGAACGGAATGGCCTGGGGGAGGGCGGACGGCCCAAGTTATGAGGTCTGCCGCCGCGGTGAGAGCGGTGACCATCCAGCCGGGTTGACTCGTCCAGATGCCACCAGCAGCTCCGTTGCGCCCGCACCGCCCCGAACACTCACAAGGTCAGGCTCTGCTTACAGGAGCGGCGTCACCCGTGGCGCGCCCGCCCTGCCGTCGCGCTGGGTGGTGGGCACTGCGGTGCAGCAGCTGCACACTCGCAGTGCGCCGCCAGCGCGCTGGCCCACAGGACCGAGGAAGGGACCGCAATCCCACCAGTTTCGACAATCCGTTTCATTTATTGCCTGGGGATGCGGAGCTCTCCCGTTGGCTCGCGTTGAGGAGGCGGGTGGGGCTCAGGGGCCCGTGGCTGTCGTCCCCGAGCGGCCATGGGTCTGGACTCGATGATCCACGGCCTGATGAACCAGCTGGTTCCCGTCCAGCGGGAGGAGGTGCGCCCGCAGCGGCGCGCGCGCTTCCGGTCACGCCGCGCGTCCAAACGCGCGCAGTTCTCAGTACTGGCGCAGCTGCAACGCCGCTCTGCCGTGATGCACGAGCGGCCCCCTTTCCTGGGCTCGCTGGAGCGCGCGCCAACGCGCGACAACTGGCCCGGTGCAGCAGCCGCAGTTTGCACGGCCGCCTCGGCTGGCGGCGGCGTCCGCGCGCCGCTGGTCCCACGGCCGCCCGCGCCGCCCCTCCGCCGCAGGTCGGGCCCGTGCTGACCGCGGCCGCCTCTATGTTCTGCATCCTGGCCTCCTACTTCGTTGTGGTGCCGCTCAGGGAGGACGCGGCGATCGCGCTCGGTGCGCCATGCGCCATGCGCGGGCGCCATGCGGGCATGCGCCATGCTGCGCACGTGCACAGCCACGCGCGTCCTCCGTGCGGCTCTCGCGCCGGCCCTCAGCACCCGCGCCGCCCATGCCGCAATCTCGGCCCTCTTCATCCCTTAATGCCTGGGACCCGCTGCAGATCCCCCGGCACGCCCGCCCTCACTCCCGCCCTTTGCCCCCCTTCCAGGGACGAGCAACCTGCCCAAGTTGTTTATTTGCAGCCTTGCCGCGGCGCTGGTGCTGGCGCCGGTGGTGTCCTCCGTGCTGAACCAACCGGTGAGCTCGGTCTTGGTCAAAGGTCAAAGGGGGAAGGCTGACCGGCGCCGCAGCAAGCCAGCGCGCCAGCAGCGTTGAGCAGCAGAGGGGCGGCCGCACATGCCTACGCTCCGTCAACCCTTGAAGCGCCCGCCGCACCCCCCCCCCCCCCAAAACCGCCAGACCCCCCGCGCGCGCGACAAATCGCTGCGCCGGCTGTTCCTCGCGCTGTCGGCCACGCAGCTGGGTGAGGGCTGAGGACCAAGGGGCGTCGTCGGTGGCGCGTCACCGGGTGCCGCGCGCGGCCGCCGGCGCGAAGGCTTGCAGCGTCCAGCCCTTGGCGTTGCAACCCAAATGCAGAGCCCCAAACAACCGCCCCAAACCCCTCTCCCAAACCCTGACAGTATTTTATCTGCTGTACACCCACCCCGACACCGGCCACGTCACCCAGTATGGGCCCGCATGGCGGTTCATACACGCGCGCGCGGCCGCAGTCACCGGCGCGCCTTGGGCGGGCGCGCCCCCGCCGGCCGCCGCCAACGCGACCGCAGGCGTGGGCTCGGGCGCGTCGTCGTCGGCGGCAAGGATGGCGGATGCGGCGGCGAAGCAGATGGGGGATTTGCTGTCACCCGATGGGGACTATGCAAGGCGGCTGCAGCAGGATCATCATCAGCATCGGCGGCAGGCACTAGGGCAGGAGCTGCAGCATCTGGGGCGCAAGCATAAGCAAAAGCAGCAGCAGGAGCAGCAGCAGCAGGAGCAGGAGCAGGAGCAGGAACCGTCACCGCCTGCAGATGGCGGCGGCGCCTCGGAGGCGGTTCCCGCGGCGGCAGGCGGGGCAGGGGCGGAGGCGCAGACGGGCGCTGTGGGGGCTGAGAGCGGGCGAGGCGGCGGCGCGCGCGGCTCGCAAGACGGCGCAAGCGGCACTGAACCCAGCCCGCCGCCCCCAATGCCGGAACTGGCTGCGGGCGGCGCGGCCGGCAAACAGCGGAAGCAGACGCAGAAGCAGCAGCAGCAGCAGCAGCTGTCCCCGCAGCGGCGGCTGACGGCGGCGCAGCGCACCCTGCGCGGCGTTTTCTACGTTTGGGTTTCGACCTGCAACCTGCTGTCCGCCTCGGCGCTGTGGGCGCGCTGCGCGGACACGTTTTTTGACTCGGGGACCCGCCTCTTCGGCTTCATTTCCGCCGGCGCCACACTGGGCCAGCTCACGGGCAGCGTGGCGGCGCTCGCGCTCGCGGCGGCCGCCAAGAGCGCCGACGCCGGCGCCGCGCACGGCGCGGGCGCGGCCAACGCGACGCTCATACTGCTGTCGTCCTTCCTGCTGATGGTGACGTCGCAGCTCGCGCCCCGAATCCGGCAGCGCGGCGGCGGCGGCGGCGGCGGCGGCCCCGGGACGGGCGACGGCAGCGGGGACGAGCGCTACGCCGAGGCGGCGCCCCCCGGAGCGCGCGCGCCCGCGGCGGCGGCGACGCAGCTGGCGCTGCTGCGGAAGCGGAGCATGAGCGTGAGCAGCGGCGGGGGGACGCGCGGCCCGAGCCTCGCGGGCGGGGGCGCGGCGGCGCGCACCGCGTCGTTCTCGGGGGGCGCCGACACGCTCTTCGCGCGCGTGGGCAGCCTCGGCCGCCTCGGCAGCGCGCCGCTCAGCCCGCGGCGCGGCGCGATGCCGCTGAGCCCCCGCGGCGCGACGCCGCCGCCGCCGGCGGGGCCGGGGCCGGCGCCGCCGGCAGAGGCGGTCCCCTCCATTGACGAGGAGGACCCCGGGCTCGCCGAGGTGGCGGGGTCGCAGCTGTCGCAGCTTCTCGTCGGCTTCCGGCTGGTGGCGGCCAGCGAGTACCTCACGGGCATGTGCTGCTACCTGCTGGTGACCTACGGTGGGGGTTTTAGGGGTGTTGGCCTTTTAGGGTTTCAGGGGCCAGGGTTTAGGGTTGTAGGAGCTAGGTTTTAGGAGGGATAGGGTGCAGGGGCGGGGTTTTAGGGTTGTGTTGGCGTTTTCGTCCTATGCTCTATGGGCCCGCTGCCTTTGTTGCCTGTGGCTTTGAGCCGACGGCGGCGGCGGTCTGCACTCGCCCATGCGAGGTTACGTCCAATCAGACCCGCACAATGAAGCAGCCTCCCACACCACACCGCCACCCCTCTCCCCCCCCAAAACAACCAACCCCCCCAGTTGTGGGCAGCCTGCTGTACTTTGAGCGCGCGCTGGTGGTGTCGCAGGCGCTGACGACGACGGGGGACCGCACCGCCTTCTTCGCGTGGCTCAACTCCTGGTGTGTGTGGGGTGTGTGGACCGCTGACGGGCAGTTTCCCTGCCTACTGCGGGGCACGGTTTGGGGAAGGATGAGGCTCCTTGGTTGTTGTGGCTGGGGCTTGGAGGGGGCTCCACTGTAGGGTGCCCTTTGGTTTACGCTCGGCCGAATGCCGAACGGCGAACGCCCCAGGCAATATTGGGGGGACGTTCCCAAAGCGAGCCGCCATCCATCCACCCCCCAGGAGCGCCACCTTCATCGCGCTGTGCCAGCTGTTCGCAACCGCCAGCCTGCTGCGCGCGCTGGGCGTGCAGCTGGCGCTGTGCTGCGGGCCGTGCGTGGCGCTGGTCGGGCTGTGCTGCATCGCGCTGCGGGTGCGCGCGCGCGCGTGCAAACCCTACCCCCCCCCAATAGGTGCTGTTCACCGTTGTGTCGCGCAGCGAAAAGTACAGCGCAAAGCTCGTCATAGACGTCGTGGTGCAGAGGTTGGGGGGGAGGGTGCTGCCCTGGCTGCACGGGGCCGACACTGCCATTGACAGGAGGGGAGGGGGGTAACCCCTGCCCTGGAGCGGGGCGCTCTTGCGGGCCCCGCCCCGCCCTGTGCAAACGCGCCCCCAGACGCCCCCTCCCCCGGCACCCCCCACCCACCCCACCCAAAAACGAAACGAACCGAAACGCCGGCAGGCTCGGCGACGCCATTGCCGCGGGCGCGTTCCAGCTGCTGGACGTGCAGCTGCACCTGGGCGTGCGCGGCGTCGCCGCCGCGGGCTGCGCCGCGTGCGCGCTGTGGGCTCTCGCCGCGCTGCGCGTGGGGCGGCTGCACGGGCGGCTGGCGGTGGAGCGGGCGCGGCGGAGGCGCGGGAAGAGCGAGGTGTGATGACTGACATCAATGATGACTGATCAGGCGGGGGAGGGCTCACTGCCCGCCGGCTGCCGCCGCGGCCGCCGCGGCGGCGGCGCCGGCGGCGGGGGTCGGTGGGTTTGTCGCCGGATGACAGCCGCGGCCGCGCGGCGCAAGCAAGATCCGTAATTTGATGCCGCGCCACCTGCGCGCCATTCTTGGACTGTAAACTGCCATTTGCTGGTCGGCCTGGCAGCGGGCAGGGGTGCGATGGGCGATCGGGCGAGCGCGCGGCGCCGCCGCGGCGGCGACGGGGTGGCGTCGAAGCTGCTGCCGGCCGGCTGTGGCGCTGGCATCAGCCGCCCCCGCTATTGAGCTGTCCAAGCGGTCAGTTCCCGTCGACATGAATTGAAATTTCGCAAGCACACGAGTCAAACCTTTCGCGAACCAAGCCCGACACGGGGCCGTTCCGTGCACACGGCATGCAGCAGCCGCTGACAAGCCCCCTGAAAGCGGCAAATCGCCGTTGGGCCTCGGAGGGCCGGTTACCCTGTTCCCCCGCGCCCCGGGGGTGGCAGCGCAGGCGGTCCCTTCGCTGCACCGCCTTCATCGCGCGTACCGAGGGTGCGTATGGGTTCATCAAGCCGTCCCAAATGCTATATGCGCGCACCGCAGGCCAGGGAGGGCGCGGCGGGGGCGAACAGGGCGTGTCGACGTTTCCCGGCACCAACCTCGCCGCCCAGCGGTGCTGAAACGGCGTCAGCGATGCGCCGAGGGTCGAAAAAGAGCGGCTAGATTGCGCGCAACGCGCTCCCGCGGTTGGGGCGCGCGCCCCGGCGCGCGCTCAGCAGGGTCGCGCGGCGCGTGCGTGCCGGCGCGCTCATGTGGCGCGCACCCGAACAAAACCGCCGCGCCCGCCTTTCCCCTCGCGTCGCAGCCCCCCTCGCAGCCCGCCACAATCAGGATACGCAGCGGCCCGCCGAGCCGCCGACGCAGCCGCCGCCGCCAGCAGACCCTGCCGACCCGGCGTGGCTGCCACCGCCGGCGCCGCCGCCGCCGCCGGCGCCGCCGCCCTGCAGCGCGGCGACGGCGCGGGCCTTTCCGCTGGCGGCAGTGGTGGGCCAGGACCATATCAAGCAGGTGGGGGGGGGGTGCGATTGGGGTGGTGGCCCCAGTCCGCAGCCGGCCAGTGCCATTGCTCGACCTGGCTGGATATTCACCGTGCGGGAAACGGCGCACGAGCCGCACCGCGCAAAGCGCACCCGCCAACCCCAAACGCGCCCCCCGAACGCGCCGCGCAAACGCGCCCCATAAGCGCCCCCCGCGCGCAGGCGCTGTTGCTTGGCGCCGCGGACCCGCGCCTCGGCGGCGTCGCCATTTTGGGCCGCCGCGGCACCGCCAAGTCTGTGCTGGCGCGGGGGCTGGGCGCGCTGATGCCGGCGATCGAGGTGGTGGCGGGGTCGATCGCAAACGCAGACCCGGACGACCCGGGGGGCTGGGAGGTGGGGGGGCGGTGGTTTGGGTGGGCACCGTCGACATTGAGGGCTCGGTCAAGGTGGGGTGGCGCTGTTGTGTTTGTGCTGGTGCTTGCGTTTGTGTTTGCGGGGTGACCGAGGACCGGCTGGTGGGCACCGTCGACATTGAGGGCTCGGTCAAGGTGGGGTGGCGCTGTTGTGTTTGTGCTGGTGCTTGCGTTTGTGTTTGCGGGGTGACCGAGGACCGGCTGGTGGGCACCGTCGACATTGAGGGCTCAGTCAAGGTGGGGTGGCGCTGTGTTTGTGCTCGTGCTTGCGTTTGTGCCCGTGTTTGGGGCGGCGCGCAAGTTGCGCGGCGCAACACTGCCCACTCCCACCCAACCCTACCCCCCCCCAAAACAAAACCGCCGCAGGCCGGCCACCCCGTCTTCCAGCCGGGCCTGCTGGCGGAGGCGCACCGCGGCATCCTGTGCGCGGGAGATTCGATGCTTTTTCGGCGCTTTGATGCTTTTTGCCGCTTTGATGCTTTTCAGCCGCTTTGCCCTGAAGAGGCTCGGCTCGCCTCAATTTGATCGGGGGGTTGAAAACCCCTCCTTTTCGGATTGGGGCGGCGCCGCCCTGCCGCCCGCAGCCCGCTCACCAGCAAATCCAAACAGACCAATTCAAACGCAACCGCATCCGCTACCCCCCCCCCGTTCAGCTACGTGGACGAGATCAACCTGCTGGAGGAGGGCGCAGCCAACCTGCTGCTGTCGGTGCTCAGCGACGGCTGGAACGTGATCGAGCGGGAGGGCATCAGCGCGGCGCACCCGTGCGCGGCACTTTGTTGGGGCATCCCGCGTTTCCCGGCCGCCTCGTTTTTTCGCCTCGCACCTACGCTGGCCGCATTTTGGCTTATCCCGTCCCCTGCCGCGCCTCGCGCCCTGCTCGCCTGCGCCCCAACTCGGCGCGACACAAAACGCGCGCCAATCAAAGCAGGCAGCCGCCGGCCCCCTGCCCCAGACTGCCCTGGCGCATCCAACGCACATCCTAATGCCAAAATGCAAACGAACAAGCGGCCCCCGAAAACGACTTGCTTTTTTTTCGCAGGTGCCGTCCCCTGCTGGTTGCGTCGTACAACCCCGACGAGGGGCCGCTGAGGGAGCACCTGCTGGACAGGGTGGCCATAGCGCTGTGGGCGGACGCGCCCGGTGCGCGCTGCGTTTGTGCGCGCGTGCGTGGGGGCGGACATGAGCCTTTGATGCGCGCTTTCCTCCCTCCATGGCTGTGCGGTTTGGGCTGCGAATTCCTCCCCAGGCGGTTTCCTCGCTCGCACTCCTCCCACCCCCACCCACCCCACCTAAACCCACCGCTCCCACCCAACACCAGCGACCATCGAGGAGCGGGTCGCGGCGGCGGACGTGGCGGCGCGCTTCCAAAGCGCCCCCCGGGAGGTCTTGGCGGAAACCGCCGAGGCAACCGCGGCGCTGGCGGCGTCGGTGGCGCTGGCGCGGGAGCTGCTGCCGCGGGTGCGGATGACGGCGGAGCAGGCGAGCGGGTCGGGGGCTCGGTCAAAGCCGGTCAAAGGCCGGTCAAACGCGAGTCAACGCTCTTGGTCAGCGCGCTTGGCCGGAGATGTGCTGGGCCGGCGGAGGCGCGCCGAATGCGTCAGGCCAGCCGCAGCCGCCGCCGCAGCCCGGTCAAACCCGGTCAAGCCCGGTCAAACCCAGTCAAACTCGTTCAAACGCACCCTCCCCCAACAGGTGCGCTATCTGGTGGAGGAGGCCCGCCGCGGCGGCTGCCAGGGCCACCGGGCGGAGCTCTTCGCGGCGCGCGCGGCGCGCGCGGCCGCGGCGCTGGACGGGCGCGCCTCGGTGGGGGCTGAGGACCTGGCCAAGGCGAGGAGGGGTGGGGGGGGGAGGTGGGAAGGTGGTTGGGAGGAGAGGTGGGGGCAGAAGAACTAAGCAGCGGGCCCTTGCGGCCACGGCGTGCTGCCTGGATTCACTTTGGAGGCGTCGACCGCCTCTTTTTCTGGCCGCCCGCCCAAACCAACCGCCCCACCCGCCACCCACCCACCCTTCAGGCGGTGCGCCTGGTGATTGCGCCCCGCGCCACGCTGCTGGACGCGCCGCCGCCGGCGGAGGAGGAGCCGCAGCCGCCGCAGCCGCAGCAGCCGCCGCCGCCGCAGGCGAGGGGGTTTCGCCGCCGGTGGCTTGGGGAGGGGGGTCGGCCGCTGTTTGCGGGGGGCCGCTGCTTTTCCCCCGGCGAAGCTAATCCCTGTGCAAACCTCCGGCTTTGCAGTCCCCGGCAGAACACACCCAATGAATTGCAAACTGTCCCGATTCGTACAAAAGAAACCCTGACCAAAACGAATTCAAAAACCCACCAGCCCGAGTCGGATCAGGAGGAGCAGCAGCAGCAGGAGGAGCAGCAGCAGGAGGAGAGGGAGGCGCCGCAAGCGGTGGGCGCGCGAATGGGTTTCTTGGGGGGACTGTTGGGCATTTTTGCTGGGGGGGCGGGCTGGTTTGGAGTGTTTGGGTGTGTGCGAGTGATGTTGCACCAACACTAACCCCCCACACCCCACCTCCTCCAAATGACAAAACACAACAGCTGCCAGAGCAGTTCTTCTTCGCTCCCGAAGGCACTCCCCTGGACCCCGCTCTAATCGCCTTCGCCTCCCCCCAGCACCGCGCGCGCGGCAAGGGGGGCCGCACCAAGGCGGCTGTGATATTTTCAGAGGACAGGGGGCGCTACGTAAAGCCCGTGTTCCCGAAGGGAGGGAAGGTGGGCCAGCCCGCTCTGGGCGCGCTTTGGGCTCGGGCCTTTCGTGCCGCCGGTTCGGGCGCTGCGCGCCGCGCAGCTGCTGGCGTGTTCGCTTGTCATGCGGTTTTTGCTGCTGTCACCCGCAACAACCACCCACAGGCTAAACGCAACGCCTCCGCGAAGCGGAAGCGCTGCAACCGCGACCGGCAAACAAGGCCACCCAAGAGCACCCAAAACCACCCCAAACCGCCCAAAACCGCCCAAAACCAACCGCTAACCGCCCAAACCAACAAAACCAACCGAAAAACCGCCAGGTCAAGCGGCTCGCGGTGGACGCGACGCTGCGCGCGGCGGCGCCGTTCCAGCTGGCGCGCCGTCGGCGCGCGGCGGCGGCGGGGGCGGTGCCGCGGCGGGTTTATATAACTGACGCCGACCTCCGGTCAAAGGTGCGCCTTTGGGAGCGAGTAGTAATGCCCTCGGGGGCAGGCTTCACTTCCGTTGCGCGCGCCGCCTTGTTTACTAGTTATAGCTGCTCTCGTTTTCTCACGTTTCCTACGGTTTTGGCCGTGGCGCCTGCGTGAGCCAAAGGTTGAACTTCAACCCCCCCCCCCAAAACACTAAACCCCGTTGAGCCCGCAGCGTCTGGCGCGCAAGGCGGGGGCGCTGGTGATCTTCCTGGTGGACGCCAGCGGCAGGTGGGGGGGCGGGGGGTTGGGTGGATGGGGTTAGAGCGAAAAAGCATTGGTTTTTTGGTGGGGACTGGGAGGGGGCAGGTTTCGGAGACAGTGTGGTAAAAGCGTTTTTGGTGCCCAGCAGAATCAAAAAACCACCGAAAACACGGCCAAAACCGTCCGAAACCGCCCCAGCATGGCTCTGAACCGCATGGCAGCTGCCAAGGGCGCGGTGCTGCAGCTGCTGGGGGCCAGCTACACCAGCAGGGACCAGGTGGGGGGGAGGGGAGGCCGCCTCTTAATGCTTTCCGGAACTCAGCCGACAGCGGATACAACGATCCCCGCCGCCTGCTGTTTGGCGGGGGGCTGTGGTTCCGCATTCCGCCCCGCCCCAACGGCCGACAAACCAAACAACGCGCGCAGGTCTGCCTCATCCCGTTTTGCAACGAGCGGGCCGAGGTGCTGCTCCCCCCCTCGCGATCAGTCACGATGGCGCGGCGGCGGCTCGAGGCGCTGCCCTGCGGCGGCGGCAGCCCCCTCGCGCACGGCCTCAGCCTGGCCATCCGCACGGGTGGGTGGGGGGGGGGGGCTTTTTGACCTGCTGTGCCGCGGCCAGCCCACGCTGCGCGCCGTTTTTGGATGCAATGCCGGCACGGAGCCTTTCCAGGAAACACCGTCTGAGACCGTAACGCCAGAAACGAACCCTCTTTCAAACAACACCCCTCGCAAACCCCCCTCCCAAGCAACGCCACCCCAATGCCCCCCCGACCCCCCCAGCCGTCAACGCGCGCCAGGTGGGGGACGTGAGCCGCGTGGTGTGCGTGCTGGTGACCGACGGGCGCGCCAACATAAACCTGGCCAGGTGACTAAAGCTGGCGCATCCAGGCCGCGCGCGCGCGTTGTGCTCAGGAAGAGGATGGTAGAGCGGCGCCGGGCGCCTACCCCGGCTGCCGAGTTCGCCGCGCAGCCCCGCCCAAACCCTCCCCCGCCCTCCCGAAACCGCCCTCTTCACCGCCCCCCCCGAAGGTCGAACGGCGACCCGGACGCGCTGCGCCCCGACGCGCCGCGGCCCTCGGGCGCTGAGATAAAAGAGGAGGTGGGCTGAAAAAGTGATGGGCTTTTGTTGGCACGGCCTCGCCTTTTGCGTGTTCATCTCGATTTGCTGTTGGCACGGCTTTGCCTTTTGCGTACGCATCTGCACAACAGTTGAAAAAGCTGAAAACCTGAAAGAAAGACAGCAAGACCCACCCCCCGTCGCATTGCAGACCAACAAACGGCCAAACCGGCGCCTCACCGCCTGCACGCGATTCCTAACCAGCAAGCGGCACACCCGGCGCCCCACCCCCCGCCCGCGCCGCCGCCCCCCAACCGCCGCCGCCCCCCAACAGGTGCTGGACATGGCGCGCCGCTGCCGCGTGCACGACGTTTCGCTGCTGGTGGTGGACACCGAAAACAGGTTCCTGGGGCAGGGTGAGGGGGGTGGGGGGGTTTTGGTTGGGGCGGGGTGAGGGGGGTGGGGTGTGTGTGGGGTGTTTGGATGCGTTTCGGTGGCAGTGGTTGAGGGCTGTGTTGTCCGGGGCCGTCTTTTGGGGGGCTGTGTCTTGCGCAGGCGTTTGCTGCAGGCTCCGCCCTCCGCTGAACAAACCAAAGCCAAAAAGCGGCCCCCGAAACCAACTCCGCGCGCCCCCCCCCCAAACCAGGCTTCGCCTCGGAGATAGCAGAGGCAGCGGGGGGCCGCTACTTCCACATCCCAGCCGCCGCCGCCAGCGACAGAGCCATAGCCGCCGCGGCGGGCGCGTGGGCCAAGGCGGCGGCCTGACGGCGCGGCTGGCGGCGGCGGCGGGCGGCGGCAGGGGCGGCGGCTGGAGGCGGCGGCTGGGGGCGCGGGCGCGCGCGCGGCGCATTGGCTGCGCGGCGGCTGGGCTGCGGTCGGATCTGGGGGCACCCGCAGCCCGTTGAAGCGGCCCTCGCTTTGACTTTTGACCGGGCCGCGTTGGCTTGCGCAAGCACCGGCTTGGGACTGGTTGCAGCGGAGATTTGACATGCTGTGCCACGGTAATGCACGCGTGTCTGGTAACGCACGCACGCTGCGAGGCAGGCAGGCCGCGGTCACTGGGCAGCAGCCGCCGGGCGCCAGCCGGCGCGCAGCAGGCGGCGCGCAGCAGGCGGCGCGGCTGGGGTTTTTTGCCAGCCACCTAAAGCCTAAGCTTTGCCCGCACCGACAGCGCACATTCGTACCATTCGATGCCCTCTCTGGAATCCAGCAATGAGCATCCGCGTGACTCGTCAGTGATCGACGAGTGATCTCGTTCGCCGCTGGAGGGCATATTGCGGGCCCCGAAGGCGTGCCAGCCTGCGAGATTCGGCACAGCCATCGAGCAGAACCTGCATATGGCGTGCAGCGGTCTACGGGGCTGCGCCTCTGGGGCGCAGTGCCCCACGCTGCTGCGCCCCCGGCTGCAGCCCCCTTTATGCCGCCCACCCCGCGGCCGGCCCGCGGCGTCCCTCCTGCCGCGATCCCCGGCGGCCGCCCCGCACCCGGCGGCGCCCCGCCGCGCCGCGCCGCGCACCGCCGCCGCCGCCGCGCCGCCGCCGGCGGCGGGCCTCTCGTCGCTGGACGGCTACGAGCGGGAGCCCTCTGAGCTGCAGAAGCTCATCGACGCCATCCCCTACCGCAAGCTCTGCCTGTGGGGCCTCGTGGGGCTGTTCCTGTGGCCGCTGCACGACTTTTTCGGGGTGCGGGCCTCTTGGCGGCGGGGTCCGCAGCTGCGCCCGCGCTTTGCTGCCCGCAGCCCCTCATGGCCCCAGCCAGCCGTGCGATTCGGCGGCAGCGGTCGGGTTTTTCAGCCGTCAAATTTGCAGCATCGCAGCACGGTTTGGGTCCTGCAGCCCGCCCACCCCGGCCGCCACCCCGTCAGCAACAGCGGCAGCAGCCCCGGCGCACGCCCCCTCCCCCCCCCCCCCCCCCCCCCCCCCCC